>JANHGC010009350.1:23456-36206 GCA_027560395.1 Boaedon fuliginosus
TCATCAGTGCTAGTCATTCTAGCACTGATGATGTTACCTAGTTTTGGTAATGAAATGTTTGCAGGAAAACAAGATCAGAGAGTACCAAGGGCCCCTCACATCAACCCTGAGCTATAAATATTCTCCTTTATTAGCAGTCTAATTTACTTAGGAACTCAGTCTTACAAAGTTTGTTAAGTAGAAATACCCTGCTAATGCAGTAGTGAGAATGCAGTATTGTAGGCTAATTCTGCTACTGCCAGTAGTTAGATTCTCACTGGCTAAAGATTGTCAACCTAGATTTGCTATACCGATCCCTGAAGGTGATCTGATATACAGAGATCACATACATATTCTCTTTAAGGAACCCATGCAGAGCTCTAGAAATAGGCTAATTGAGTCTGGGTTATTCCAGAGATTCCTAATTTTGATTTTCCAAGATCTAGAGCAAAATTTAGAAAACCAGTGCTTTATTTTTCTATACTTTAGCATGTGAAAAACAGAAATGGCTGTAATTCAGCAGAACAGAATGAAAATTACAGGTAAACTAGATTGCTATGCTAATATAAAGCATGCTGGACTTAAAAGAAATTGGTGCTTTTGAGGTTTTTGAATGAAGCTCCTTTAAAGCATGATACTGTTTTAACTATGCATAATTTTATTGAGTACGAAGTTGCCATTGCTAATAAATGCTGGATGTGTCATATATCAGAGAAATCATAGCTTTTGTGCAAAGCATAGATCCATAAAGAAAGATAAAGCTGCTTACTAAATATAGTTTAAAACAGAAGTATAAAACATTTAATCACATAAAATAAAATAGTTCATTCACTAGGCCATGTCAGCTAGATTATGCAGTTCATTAAATATGGTTCTAAAAATCTTCTCAGGATAAAAGATTGGCAACAGAAATAGAACAAATTATCAACACCATTGAATGCAATCTGTCATGAGTTATCTAGGCATGGAATTGGGCAGATGTATACATGTATCACTGGGTCAGTCATTTAGGTGGCTTTGGCAGTGAGTAAGAATCAGGTATCACAATATTACATGAACTCTATCCCTTAAGTGCTTGTGCAATGCTTGGGTTGTGCTGTCATAATGCACACTTCAATAATAGACATCTATACATGGTTACTCTACAAATGGTAAAGCTAAGAATCTCTCTCAAGACCCAGGATCTCTTCATCTCCATTCTCTAATATTGTGGGCATTCACGTGAACTGAATGACCTCATCTTTTTCCACACTCATGAAATAAGTCATTTTAGTCTCAGAAATTCAGCATTAAGACAAAAATAAGGAGTAATGGTAGAAAAACAGCTGCATCAGAAAGTGGTAGTGAGTGAAGCTGGCACAACACCCAAGGAAGGAAAGACATTGGGATTTCAAGCTTCAGGGAAAATTGCCTTTATTTCTGGGATCTCTACAAAACATGTTTGTGCAGCAGCCATGTACACAGTGCCTTAAATGCAAGCAAGATGCTCATCTGTATCTTGTGAATCTCCTGGGTTTGAGAGAATTAAGAAAAACACTTGCTATACTTAATTGTCTCCAGTGCTACTTTTGGTGTTAGATGCCTCACTTTATGGTTTAATAAACTTCATGTTGATATAAGCTGAACGACAATTAGAATTAGTGCAAACTGGGTTTGTACTTAATGTGGTTCACAGGTTTACACTCCACGTGCTGGCACTCCATGGTTTCATTTCACATATCAGCACCTCCTTATTAGAAGAGCTCCTGGTGTTAAGAATAAATCAATGCCTTTTCCCCAAACAACAAAGGGATCTTGCATCCTGACAACAGTGCAGTCCCTTCTGGAAAGCAGGGAAAAAAATCAGTATAGAGAGTTCGAAAAGTAAAATGGATGGGCAATATTTATCCTCCCTCAGTGGCAGCATGAATCTTTGCAGAACTCACAAAAAGCACTTCTGAAGGAGAAACACTTGGGTAATAGGCTTTCTATTATCTGAGGCAAGGATCGTAGAATAATCTATTTCTTGCAATATGGATCAGGTTTACTTTTCAAGGGTGGCAATTGTTCAGTTCATGTAAGTGCTGCTAGATATATTTACTATATTTTTTATAATATAAATGTAGGATTATTAAGAAGCAGACTTGAGAAATACTCTTCTTTCTGTAAGCTGCGGGGCAAGACGCTTCTCAGGAATTATGCTTAAAATTGCTACAACACAAAGACAGAAGGAGTTCCATCAGAATGAAGGCTATTATTGACTTCACATTGGAAAAAACTAGAAAGAAGAAATGATGATCTGAAACATTTATTAGTCTTATCTTTAAAACAAAATAGTTTGTAAAAGAAAAAGAAAAGCCACGACGCATATCTTGGAAAATAAAATGAAAGCCACTGAAGTGCTTATAGATTTCTAATAGGACCTGAATTTTGAAAGACTCATACAAATTTCATACCACCAAGAAGCTCAGCATTATGACAGTTGGTAAGATTTCCTGACACAAATCTAAACATTCATATCTAAACATTTATCGTAACTATAGTGTCAGCTTTAGAAGCCATTTTTTATTTGAAGCTTCCATGCTGCCACATTCTTGTGCCTGGGAAATTGGGAGGGGGGATTATAGAGAGCGGTAGAAGTTAGACATAACAACATTCTTCTTCTGAGTCAAGGCTGAACCATCCTGCACCTGGGGTCAGAGTGCCTCCAGTTGGGATTATGGGTGATTAGACCATGTGACGGACTGATGAGGGGATGGGTTTTGGATTTTCAGCTATGGAGTGAAAAACCGGAACTTTCAGATTCGGGTTTTCCCAGATGTGCCAACATGACTTCTCTAGATAAATTCTTACTTGGATGAACTCTGTCACTGAGTGCTGAATGGATATGGCGAAGTTTCTTTGGAACACTGACATACAGTTCATCAGGATTTCTCTGAGGAAACCATAACTCTGCAAAGCAGAAAAGGCCAATATGAACTGTAGATAGAGCTATGCTTCTATTTTTCCCCAAGGGACGTTATGAAAATAGAATGAGCATTTTCAGTCTGTTGGAAATTACCACTGCCTTAGTAACAATCTCAGACAGTGATCAATGAAACTGTTATGAAGAAAACTATCCTCCACCAGGATGTCAAGGAAAATATTGCAAAATGCTAGTCTACTTACTTGATGCAAGCTACATTCCAGCTGGCAGCAATTAAGGAAAAGAACACCAGCTAAGAGTTGTTCTAAACCTGAGACAGAAATTCTGTGGAAAAGAGACAGCTTATATGGAAGAGAAAAAGCAAAAAAATTAAAAAAAGGCACTCTACTTGATTAAGTCTGATAAGTTGGGTGTCTGGAGAGAAAGGCAGAGGACCGGTTTATGGATATTGTTTCAAATTGGATAAAACAGAAGTGGAAAGCGAATGATGCATAATAAATTCAAATGCAATATTTTGAATTTATGTATGCACAAAAAAGCAGTATCAACACAGTATTTTGGAAAGTCATTCTAGCTGACAGAATAAGTCCTGAAAAAATGCAGGTTGTGTGAAGAATCCCTAACAATCCCAAAGTATGATCTTTTGGAAAGTGACCTTCCAACAGGTATTTCAGTTATTCAAAATAATAATACAAATGCTTTATGTCCCTGGATGCCATAATATGACTTTGCAGACTTTTAAATGCTGACTTCCCCATTTTTAAAATCTAATTTCTCAATACAGCTATTTGTATAGTTTTAAAGGAAGAATATAGATAGTACATGAATTTTAAATGTTTGGTGTTGTAAAAGTATAATTCCAATAATAATAAAGTGATGTGTGTATCAAGTACTCTGATTATTCAAAACTATGTGGAAAATTATAAAATGGCCAAGAATTATGTTGAATGTTATATAAAAGTCTAGTGCACAGATGTCAAACTCACGTCACATTGTCACGTGACATATTATGACTTTTCTCCCTTTGCTAAACCAGGGGTGGGCATTGCCAGCGCATCACTACACCTCTGGTCTAGTGGGAGAACTAAAGGATTGAGTTAGCAATGTTCAGCCAAAATTATGCATTACATATACAAGAAACCATAATATTAAAGAAGATACATTTTAGAATTAACCAAGAACATTTTGGAATTGATGATGAGGCCAAAAAAATCAAGAGATACTCTTCTGTCTAAAAATTTCTGCAGATTCTGATTTGTTATTTTTTATCCTGCCTTTATTATTTTATAACTCAAGGTGGTGAACATACTTAATGCTCCTTTCTCCTCCTTATACTTTGAAAGGTAGAAACCTGGTGGTTGGGGAATGAATATGTAGCAATGCTTTTTAAGGATCCATCACCCATTTCCAGGACTGTCCTTAAGGATGTTGCTACTTCAAGAGTAAAATCTTGTCCTGAAGTTTAGAAGATAAAATGTATCACTTACATTTTATTCCCTCAGGCCCACAAATTAATTGTAAACCACCCACCTTCCTCAGAAATGGGCTATTTAAGTGTGATATATACATAAATCCGATTCAATAGTTGTCTTGCAGACTAGTTTCAGAAATGAAGATGAGATGAGACAGCGAGAATTTATGTGGGGTTTCAAGTCTTAAATTTTATCATATTTACCCTTTTGAAGATAATCTCTAAAGGAAATTATTTATGAAACTTTGTCTTGGGTTGATGAAAGGGAAGACAGAGTAAAAGAAATAGAAAGCTGTATTTGAGCCCCTGAAAATAAACCTAGTTAAAATACTATATCAGCATGCCTGAAAATTATACCACAATGTGTAGGCTTTAACACTCTGTTTGAAGATTGGAAGGTTGTGGCTAATCCTATCCCAGGGCATGGAATTACTGGTAGTCAAAGAATAAATAAAAACAAATTTGCCCATGTATTAAATCAAACTGATACTAATAATGCACCTATATATAAAGCATGCCTTTCTGGTTTTGTAAGCAGCAAGATAATAAATGACAACTAAGTTAGAGTTCTGCAAATAGCTTATCCATCCTGTGGAATAAGTGGAATGGAATATTTCAATTACCAACAAGGATTCCATAAAGTTAATAAAATTTATGACATAATATGTTTGCAAGAAACTTGGATCCCAGTAAAATCAATCTGATACCATTTATTTATCTTGTTTCAGATCATGGGACATTCCAGCAAGAAAATTAAATTCTATGGGCCATTCTTCTGCTACCCTGTCAAGTAGGAAGTAGAATATGGAGTAAATAAATCTACACTGATTTAACCCCTCTTTAATTCAGTGATATTTAAGATAACAAATAAGATTGACCTAATAATAGGAAATGTTTATGTGCCTCTCAGAGTGCTAAATCTCAAAGTCAGGACCACTGGGCTACACTTGAAAATACAATTGATGCTCTAGAGGACATGTTCTCACTGGATATTTTTATCATAATGGGTGGTTTTAGTGCAAGAATAGGAGGCAATAGGCACAAAATAGCAAAACAATTGAAATTTTATATTATTTATTTAATTAATTAATTAATTTATTTATTTATTTATTTATTAGATTTATACCCCGCCTCTCTTCCCCGGTCAAGGGGAACTCGAGACGGCTGATTAACCTTTCCTAAACTTCCCTTATACTTTGAAGGACTCTAAAGTAAACCTAGCAATGCTTAAACTTCTAAGATAATCTTACAAATGGAATTCTCAAACTCTGAATGGCCCAGAAATTCTTCTGGTAATTTTATATACACATTGACAAATGAAACAACAATCATTGACATGCACGTATTCCCTCTGCCAAAATAAGAACATTTGAAAACATGGAGGATATTCCACAAAGCTATATTGATCACCTACCTATCACATTCCAAAGTATTGGCTTTGAAAAGAATGGAATGTTGACAATATTTAATGATCACATGCTTGCCCCAAAACTTTCAAGCCAAAAATAAAGAATAATTAAATGGTCTGCTAATTTAGCTGAGGAAATCACTACAATACTTCACTTGTACCATCTGGTTGGTATTCAACTTAAATTGATTAATGCTGATCCAACCTCTGCAGTTATCCTGAGCCAATATCAACAAATAATTGGCTATTTTAAACCATAATTAGAGCATGACACCTCTAAATTAAGTTTATTCACCAACATAGCCACTGCTTTGATATGGAGCATAGAACAGCATTTTTGTATGGTTAGGAATTTGGCAAGGAGAGCAAAAGATAGTTATGCCCCATGGTTAATCATGGAACTGCTTAGGAAGAAAAGGAATAATAAACATCAGCTCAAACTCAATAAGACATTATCTCAAATGACTTTTTATCACTCTCTTCTGACTGTCAAAGATTCTAAAGACACAATATTTTCCTGGAAACTGGTAAATGACAATGTGGGTGAAGATAAGAAGATTAGAGTGTCAAAGACAATGGAAGTAGTATTATACTAAATTGTTTACTCCCTATCCAAGTCCAATTAATACTCCAATTAAACTTTGGGCACCCAGTCTTATTAAAAGAAATTGGATATCTGATCCTGGCATTGCCATTAGACAAACCTCCTGGAGAAAACTATATCTCTGGTGATTTATTAAAAGCCATTATTGCCTGGTGGAAGTCTATTTTGGCTAAACTGTTTAATAACATTAATTGCTGTGGTCTACTTCCCCAGGGTTAGAATCCAAGCACAGTGATCCCAACAATAAAAAAAAATGGTGATTGTAGTTATCATCCATAAAACTATAGTGTATTTGTTTATTTATCCCATTTCTGCCCATCTCCCCCACTCATCTAGCTAATAAATTCGAGCACTCGGTTATCAATAACAATGGCTTGCAAGCAAACAGACAGGATTTAGAGACATATATTCAAAAACTGATCATGGTTTTGTATGGGATCATCAGATAAGTAAGTACTGTATGTAAAACAAAGCCATGGGAAATCATATGTTGCCTTTGTGGATTTTCATACAACTTTTGATTCTGTTGATAGAAACAAAATATGCATTAAACTAGATAAGTTGAATTTGGATGGAAAGTTATTAATCTTTATCATGGCTTTATATATAAATACTCAAATTCAGATTAGTGTCAAGTACAGCACCTGACAGATAATACCAAGAAATGTTCACTCAAAGGAGTGAAACAAAGATGTGTACTTGCATCTTTAATTTTTAATCTATTTATCAATTATAATTGTTCCAGCCCTGAGTGGAGCAATTTTTTCCAGTAAAGAAAAGAAAATAGAAACTTGTCCATATTACTTTATGCAGATGATATATTGCTTACATGCCATTGTCAAATAGGATTGCACAGGCAGTTAACAGCTTTGGATAGCTATTGTTCTTTAAATTGTTTAACTGTGAATTGGGGAACATAATATAGAGCAAGTTTTTCTCTTGCAGATAATTGGCACTCTCAGAATTAGGCTCCCCAAAATAAAAAAACTGAGAAAGCTTTGGCAGGAATAATAATATTTTGGCATATAAAGTAGTGTCAACAAATTCTTCCAATCCTAATTTTTCTAACAAATCAAGTTCCTTCCTTAATTTCCATATGCAGTTGAGTAATGGAGAATTTCTACCTCTTGCAATATTAAATTCTTTTAAAATAAGCTCCTCAAAATTGTTTTAGGTGTACCTAATGATACCCCTATCCTCTTTCTCTACTCAGAAAGTAATACATATCCAACGAAACCCAAAATAATTGTAATTATTGGGCTAGATTCCTCTCAGTGCACAATCTCTGACTTATCAATGGTACCTTCTGGACCAAATGAATCTCTCCACTTCTTGCACCAGTTTATCAAACTTTTTGTCCATAATTATCAGCTTTCCTTTGGTTTTTCTTGGAATTCAAATAACGCAAAAAAATGTATTACTTAAAAACAGGGTGATGCATGTCCTTGCCTAAAGAAATTTGTTTAAATTATCACAAAATAAAACCATCCTTTGGTTCACACTTAATAACCCAGAACTGAATGCAAACATTATCTGAGGGGTATTGCAGTGCCATCCCTCGAAGAGGCACTTACAAAACTATGGATCCAGCAAATGTCTTCAGCAATAGGAGACTGATTTGCCTCGCTCCTCGTCCAAGGAAATTATAGAAGAACTTACCTTTTGGGTTTTTTTTTTAATTTATTCATTTGATTTATACCCCACCTCATTTCCCCGGTCAAGGGGAACTCGTTTACTGTCCTGCCCTATTTCTGCTTCAGAATGTGGAGAATTTCTACAACCCCTTGCAATATGAAAATCATTTTGGCCTGATTTATGTGAAATTGAATATATAATGAATTTAAACAAAGATACAATGCTATGGAAATTAACAAGCTTTGTATGGGCTGCTGCTAAATAGAGATAATATTTTATCAACTGTTACTAATATTTTCTATTATTTTACTAGCTTTAAAACACTGTTTTTTGTTTACTATTTTTGTGCATTTTAATGTATTTTATTCATGTTTACTCATGTAGATTTTATTTTATATGTTATGACCAGTGGTCAAACAAAAAACAAATTAATTGATAATAAGAAACATTGACCCTCTAGTCTAGTTTCTCCTCCACCTTCAAATATGTATGCTATATGTAATAATATGATGTGGCTAACAATATCAATATCTACTTAAACTAAATATACTGGCATGATTTTGTGTGAAAGCATTAATTAAACACTATTGTTATTGTTATTGTTATTTACACTTTTATGTGGCCCAACTCCCAAAGGACTCTGGGCAGTTTACAACATAGATAGCAATAGCACTCAGATTTTATATACTGCTTACCAGAGCTTCACAACACTCCCCAAGCAGTTACAGAGTCAGTATATTATGTCCAAACAATCTGGGTCCTCATTTTACTGACCTTTAGAAGGATGGAAGGCTGAGTCAACCTTGAGCCTGATGAGATTCGATCTAACAAGCTGCTGAACAAGTCAGCAACAATAGTCTGGAGTGCTACATTTAACCACTGTGCCACCGAGGCTCTTAAATTGTTAAACTGGCTGTCATATCTAGTAGGGAAATGAGCATAATTATATATGGGGGCTTTGCAAAAACATGTTAAGATCCCACCCATTACTTTCCCCACCAATTACTTTCAATATGGTAAGTTGTTCTGGATTTCCTATTGTGAAAATATGGATTGGAATATTTTCTTATATATAACTTTTTATTGGGATTCCGAGATTTGTTTTTGGCAGCAGTTTCTGAATGCATTAGCTACTGTATAATTTTAAAAGTGTTTAATAATCAAACCCAACATTCCTCTGTTAACAGATGTAGTGCAAATAGCAGCTTGTTTTGGCATGTGTTTTTAAGCTGGAAAATGAAACTTAGCAACACTGTAACCATCTCCTGGTAACAGGATATTTTACAAAATTGTATTGACTCCCCTTCTAGAAATGGAAAATCTAACTGAATATCAGGAGTATCCATCATTTCAATAACCCTTGAAAGATATTATGGTGTAACTGGCTCTTTAACTAAAAAAGTATTTTTCTGAATTCATTTTTTTGATTTCAGTAGGAGTCCAGTTCTTTCTAAAACGCCATTTAGAAAAAAAATTCTTTGTCACTTGCCACACCAAGCACACACTAAGCACACATTGTTTTTATGATGTACAGCACGTTTTGAAATGAACTTAACCACTTTCCCCTAGTAATATAGCGAAATCTTCATTAGGCAACCCTAACTGAAGTTACTACACTAAAATATCCCCAGGGTCTGCAGAATAATTTTGTTTGACCTTTAATTAAATACCAAAACTGTCTTTACTATGAGAAGGGCATTTGCTGGTAACTTCCAGGGTTATTTAAAACCAGGGCTGTGTGCTTTTCTATATGTGAACACGCACACTTTCTGCCCAAAGGGATTTGGGTATATTTTTCTCAACTGTTTTGACTACATGGATTTCACCAATTTTCAAGCAGAACTAATCCCCAGGGTAAAACTCAGAAGCTCAGTTAAAGTAACTACTGTAAAGGGTTTCAGATTAATAGCATAAAATTCAGTTTGTTTCTTTTTCATGTGCAATCCAAACCATGTTTCTGTTCATTTTCTCCATTTTAATTTTTCTAATCAGTTATCTTAGATCTTACTAACTTTTTCACAAATCTCCAGTCCTTCCTTCACTCATTCTGCTACTTAAGCCTTATGATTAAATTTCATCAAATAATATCAGAAGATACATTTTTAACAATACCATATAAAAGTGTACAATATACAGTTCCCTATATAGTTTAATATAAATTCATTTTTTCATCTGTGTTTATTTGGTGCTTTCTTTCTTTTTTTAATCTGTTGCTTCCCTAGCCATGCACTGGGATGCAAAGGGCAGCACATTAACATTTCAAATATACAAATACATTCCATAGATCACTTGAGCATGCATGTCCATTACACCCATGGGCATTTCTTAATATTAAAGAAATAAAATGTATACTGCATGTTGATTGAAAGCAACCTCTAGCCTTGAATTTATTGTTCACAAATCCTCCAGTAAAGATTATTATAATCTTCTCAAACCAGTGCCGGAAGATAAAATATTTTACTAGAATATTTGTTATCAAGATTTTGTTTAAAGATTCAACAGTAGAACTTAGTTATCACAACTGTTTTGTGACTGTGTTGTTTCCAGAGTTTCAGATATAATTAAGAAAATGCATTTTTGACCATATCACTTTAAAAACAGTTTTCTCTAATATCAGCATTGCCTAACTTATGGGAAATGGTTTATAGAATTAGTTATATACCTGATAAAAGCCTTTGAATGCAGAGATAGTTTACTTTAGAGTTTTTCACACTTGGCAAGTTTTAGACAAGTGGATTTCATCTCCCAGAATTTCCCAGCTTGCATGACATCCTCACAACTCAAAATAGCCAAATTTACATGGTATTCTATTTAACATCTACACGAAACTACTAGTTGAGGTCATCCATTGACACAGAGTGGATATTCAATCTAGACTTGTTCCTGAGTTCTTGCTTATATGGCCCAGAGAACATGTACACCTTGTGCATCAGTTATGCCCATTCCCATGCCAGATTTTACTTATGGTCATTCTACGTGGGGCTCTCCTTGAAGAGCATTCAGAAGCTATAACTGCTGTAGAGTACAGCAGCGTGTAGAATTTTGGGTGTGTCACTTACACCCAAATAATACCACTGTCGCATAACATGCATTGGCTCGGAGTGAACTATGTGCAATTCAAGGCATTGCTTGCCAACTTTGAAGCCTAAATGGCACATAGTACTTGCCGCACTATCTCTCCCATGCATGGAAATTGGGACATGTTTCAGGTACGTATCTGATGGACCCCAAGAATTTTGACTTTTTCTGTCATTGTACTGTATCTGTCCTGTCCTATGGATCAGCCTCCCTCTGACATTTGGATGGCTTCAAGGGTATTGGCCTTTTAGAAGGTTGTGGAGACTTGGCTCTAACTCCAGGCATTGGTCTTGGGATGTTATGAGAGCTCTGACATGGGTGCATGTGATTCAAGACAATGATATGGCATTGCTTTGCTTTGTTTTGGGGTTCTAATGGAATCTTTACTTTTTGCCTTGTTTTTGCTTTGTTTGCTACCCACGGTTTCTTTCAATAGGTGGCCAGCTATTTAAATTGGATGCACTGTAAATTGGAATACAGGGTGTCCTCAACTATTATGACCAAAACTGGGGCCTCAACTTCTGTTGCTAAGCAAGGGAGTTATTAAATGATCATGCCAAATTTTGCAACATTTTTTGCCACGTTTGTTAAGTAAATCACTGCAGTTGTTAAGTGAATCACATGGACATTGAGTGAACCTGGTGTCATCCATAGATTTTGCTTGTCAGAAGCCAGCTGTGAAGGTTGCAAATAATGAACACATGACCCAAGGATACTTGCAACCCTCATAAATATGTACTGGTTGCCAAGTGCCTGAATTTTGATCGCATGACCATGGAGATATTGTGATGGTCATAAGTACCAGTCATAAGTCATAAGTCTTTTTTTTTCAGTGCCATTGTAATTTTGAATGGTTGAGATCTTCCTGTAATTCATACATAAAATAAAATATTGTTTTCTTTGGTAAGTCTGAATGGCTACATATAATGTGTAATAAAGCCAGAATATCAATGGAAGGAAACATATGGTTTTTGTTCTTTAGCTCGATTTGTGAGACATACTGTATTTCACAGTGTCATAGGAAGGGCTCATTCACAGCAAGTGTAATCAAATCTTTAATCCATTATGTAAATAGGGCTGCACATTTTTCTTTCCAATGTTGCAAGGCAAACTCACTTACATATAGTTGCAAAGAATCCATAATGGAGACATCCATGTAATGACCAGCACTTTAAAATTATTTGAAAGAACTTTATCTTAAGGAAGGAATTTATAACTGGATATGCTTACCATCAATACCATAGTATTACATATGCTTACAAGCCCCAAAAGGGATTAGATCTTTGCACTTTCCCTACCCTGTCCTCATTTTGGTGTTATTAATATTAAGTTGTGTTATCTGTTTTGAGTGTATGCATTTAGGTCTGAGCTCTGTGTGTACATTTATCTTGCATTTTTAATGGGATATTCTATTTTTGTATTGTTTCTGGTTATTTCACTTTGTTGTACGTGACCTAGAGTGGTAAGATTGGATGGTAAACATATACAGTAAATAAACCATATTTTTATAACCTTTATTACAAAATCTAGTTACATGTGTTCCCCCTCTGACTACCCTAGCTCAGATAACAGCTACTGTTGCTTAAGTCTGCAATGAAACCTGCCGTCATAAATAAACAACTAGGGGAAGGAAGGAAGGAAGGAAGGAAGGAAGGAAGGGGAAGGGGAAG
>JANHGC010009352.1:21649-33442 GCA_027560395.1 Boaedon fuliginosus
TAGAAGGATGGAAGGCTGAGTCAACCTTGAGGCTGGTGAGATTCGATCTGACAACCTGCTGAACAAGTCAGCAGAGACTGCAGTGATGTATTTAACAACTGTGCCACCGATGATTTTTTTCCTGGATTATTTAATAATAATAAATACTAAAATAAGGAATAGAGACATTGGGAGAATTACCATCATTATATTCTTATTTGTAATTTTTCTTTGATTGTCTACATATAGAAACATTTTCAAAGTTTCTGAGCAGAAACTTCTAATCATCTGAAAAATGTTCCAATTGCTTTTTGCAACTAGTTTCCAGCTGCTAAATTCCTTTATATGGTAACCAATCTAAAATTTTGCCCTTGGTTATCTGACAAAAAAAAAAAAGACATAAAAGAAGTTATGAACCAGAAGCAATGGTCAACTCCAAACATTTCTTGCAAATGGAAAGGGAAAATTTGGAGCTAAAACTGAAACCGATTTCTAAGAAGCAGACATGTTGACATTGTGGAACATACAATTACTCTATATTTTTGGCAGTATGAATTCTTTACTTCATAACCCAAGTAAAGGTTAAATCTCGTGGGTGTCCTTGCTATCTAATATGTTGGCAATGATCCATATGTGTTTGCATTTGCAGTGTTCCACTGGGGAAAAGGAAGGGTGAAATTTCTTCTCTTATTTCAATAGCCTGGCCAGTCAGATTAAAAAATCATCAAGACAAAATCATTGTTTTTGCAGCAGGGAAAATGGGTTAATTGATTCTATATACATGAAACTGAGCATTCACATGCTTGTATGTATGCCTCCCACACATGCACATCAATATAATTATTTTGATTTCTTAGGTTGCATCTGATTGGATGTTAAATGTAGGGATTTCTTGTGTCCAGAAGAGCATGGCCCTTCCAATGTTGGCTGTGTAGATTGAAGATGGAATGTACATCAAACCTACGCTGGCCATGAGGCATAGCTTGCAATCTCAGAACCATCAAAGGGTCTTTTAAGACCAGAAAACTTAATAACAGGACAATAAACCTTGTCATTTATGTAATCAACAGCAACACACAGCATTATGGTTCAGAATGCAGTTCACTGTTAAGTATTTGTCAGCTACAAAATGCTAGCTCCAGCCTCAACTTTAATTTCCAAGAATGCCTCTGAGTTCCACAGAGGCTTCACGTGGAATTAAAAAAATGGAGTGACTGCAGTCCAATGTTTCATTTGCAAATGTGCTCACCTTGAACTTAGACTTAGAATAACTTTATTGTCACTAAGCTAGGTTGGGAGTCTAAAGGCAGTGGCAGAGAATTATCCGTCTCCTGTGTCTTCTAGAAAATGGAGGCTTCCACTCACTATGGTAAACATTTTGACGATAGGTAAGCCCCTCCCCCATGCATCAACTCCTGAGAGCACAAAAGACATGCTATCCAGATGCCAAACATCTCCATTTGGCCCCAAAGGATGGCCTATTGGGAGTCTGCAAATGGCTCTGTGGGGGAAGAACACACTTGAACCTGGAAAATCCTGTTTATAGCTTCCTCACAAGGTTGGCCTCTCTAGGCTGGTATTTTCCTCCTGGTTCGTGGCAGCTTCATAGCTACTCAGATATAAATGAATTAAATCATGGCTTTGGCAAATATTAATTTAGCAACTGCATGAAAATGTATTTTTAACAGTATCAGATGATTCCTAAATGGTATATTTCTATAGGCATTGTCTTTACACAAAAAAAATCACATTTTTTAACATGGTTTCCCCAAACAAATATCATATGTTACTGTAAACATTTTGTGCACATTCTGGATCCAAGAATTGCTCTGTAAAACCTGAAGGGTAATTGCATTCTAAGCTGCATGTAAGCCCAGACTGTTTGAATCAGGTCAGTGGATTTACAAATGGGGACCAAAGACCACAATTCTTCATGCACTTACCTGGGATTTAATCACGGTGACAAGGTGAAGATAAGGACAGATGTAAAACATAAATATAAACATCCCTTCAGAAAGTTTTAATGACATGCCCCTAATACTTCTCATTCAAGAGGTAAGTTAAAGTGCTCCTTTAAATTTAATTAAAGGGATGTTAAATTAAAAAGCCAGTTTGTGTAGTAATTCTTGGTACTGGACTAAAAATCTAGGTTCAAGTCCATCCTCAACCATGGAAAGAGCTGATCATTCTCCTTCAGCTCAACCTTATGGAAGCTTATATGGAAATATAAATATGTAAAGTGACATTTGTTCCTTAAATCAATATCTGTTGGTGAACTTGGAAATATTTGAACTCTTGAGTAGGTAGAATATATCTATGGGACATCTTACAGTTGCTTTAAAATGGTGTGCATCATTCTAGTGGCCCAATCTACAAAATGGTTGCTGCTCCATATAGATGAGGGCTTCAAATTCCCGACCCGTGGGCTGGATGTGTTATGCGCTGGCCATGCCCATGCCCACGCCCACGCCTGGCCACACCTGTGCCTGGTAAGTCCCGATACATCACGTGACACCGCCATGATGACGTGAGTTTGACTCCCCTGATCTAGCTCAACATTATCCATAGAAACTAGCAAAAGCTTTCTAGGATTTCCTAGACAGGGATAGAACTGTCAAGAATTTGGTCTGGACCTCCAGTCAATGAGTCTGAATGTCTCTCTAGAACAATCCCATTGCAATTGTTATTATAAAACTTTATATCATGTCAGATTTATTCATCTCTAGATTTGCCCATTCTCTCTGTTTTAATCCAGCTTCCCAAAAGAATTACTTCATTCACTGTTTGTCTGTTTTAATATCACTGTCACTAAAAATGTAGATGCTGGTTTGTAAGGGATTACACATATATTTTAATGAGGAATACTATATGTCACAGATGAACCACTAGAGCTATATAGCATTCTGTCTTCTGTATAGCAGGTAGAAATAACAAGATGAGGATGTGTTGTGGATGATGAGAGCACACCAGTGTAGAAGATTTGGTTGGTTGTCTTGTGTCATTTTCTGCTGGAGATTTTCTGGAGAAGATAAGCTATCTGGTGATATACAAATCATTGGTTTTTTTGAAAAAAATCACTTTATTTTCATTTCAATTTGGCAATTTTCTGCAGATTTTTATGGATTAGAAAATATCAGTTGAAACTGTCATTGTCTCTTATATTTCCATTTCCTATCCTACAGTGCCTCAAATATCTATATACGAATCAGGGTCTTGTAGTAGTTCAGGTGCTGGGCTAGAAATGGAGATACTCATGTGGTAGCCCTCCCTTAAGACAAAAACCAGATGGCTGATTTTAGGCCAATGCTCTCTCTCTCTCAGCCCTCATGGGAAGTTAAAATAGATTTATCTACTAACTAGATAAATGTTGACAGCTTGGCACTTCGAAACCCCACCTAATGGAATGTGTTCCCATCAATTTGTCCCAGCATTTGCCAACCTAGCAGTTTGAAAGCATGCAAAGGCAAGTAGATTAATAGGTACCACTTCAAAAGGAATATAACAGGGAGATGAAGGAGCCTCCTCAGGCATGCCCTGAGCAACACTTTTTTGTGTAGTTTTTTGTTGGTTTAAACAACACAAGAAAAACTACTGGCCAGATTTCATATGTTATTGGTGTCTATGTTTCTGTACAGTCCAAACAGCACTGAAATGCCATATTTTGCTCCCAAAAAATTCTGTGGTATCATTCCTTGTAGAATAACAAGGATTATGTAATTATGGAGAATGCTTTCAGCTACTTCACTGGCACCACATAAGTGTCATCAATTGTATTGATTGGTTCCAAACTACTGTAGTATATACAGATGCAGTCAAAAGTTAAGTCAAAATCATGAAGGATAATTTTGTGTATTAATTGTCATATTGAAGTTTTGGGGTGTGATGAAGCCACCAGAATGGCTTATAACTGTTCAACCTTCTCAACCCATGTGGCTAGATATTAGTCTTGAACTGTGGCACGGGGTTGAGGCAGACAAAAAGTCAGTTGGATCTAATAAAGTGACCAGTTGGGTATATTCAAAATAGATAGCAAAAAATGGATAAACATTTGCAAGAAATGCTTAAATTTGGACCCTTGCATTTAATAGAAAGTTATACCTGATGATATAACTGGCATCCTCTGTTGTATGCTTCTATGAGGATCAAGCAGGAAGCCAAGAAAGCAGAGAGGTTCTCTGGTTTTCTCTAAGCTTAGACTAACAGTTAAGTCCAGAATCAACAGATTTAAAGGAACAGGAAAGACATATTTGTTTTTCTGGAGCACAAAGTTAAGAATGGTTCAATGCAGATTAATCCTGAGTTCTATGGAACACAATATAGAACTATCTTTCCCTATCTGATGGCTCTGCACATTTCTAATCACAGTTTACATCTTCTCTAGCCAGAAAGGTTAGTAATCGGAGATCAGAAAATGCAATGCAACGCATCTGGCCGGAGAAGGCTGCCATAAGGAGTAAAACATCTGATTGCTGATGCCAGTATCTTGAGATTGAAGTTCCAGACTGCTTCAGAGACTTACAATGCCAGTGCTTTGTTGTTTCTCACTTTAATTAAACCCAAGCAATATGTTGTACCTTGTCGTGCCAAATCAATCCACAAAGTGACTTCTTGCTGTGCTTTCAGTGGTTCTAATGAGTTTCTGTCTTCGGAAAGGCTTCGCTAGCATCGCTTCCCACACAGTTCTGCTGAACAAACACCTGTTAAAATGAATCAAGGGAGGAGGAAGAGAGGAAAGAGAGAAAGGGAAGTGTGTGTGTATGAGAGAGAGAAGGAGAGAGAGAGAGGTTTAACAGATTAACAGAGTTGGAAGGGACCTTGTAGGTCATCTAGTCCAACCCCCCCTCCCCCAAGCACATACAAGTACCCCAAAGCAAACTTTTTTTGGGGGGGAGGGGGCGAATTTCCTGGAAGTATTTATTATCCTAAATCTTGCTTACTGCTTACTTGCTTACTAGTAAATGGGAAAAGGTCATATCCCAGGTTATTGATGATACGTCTAAGAGAAGACAAATCATGTTGATCAGTGATAGATCAGTAAGCAAGGCAAAACTATAAATCAGGTATCCTTGGCTATAAGTAGCAATTTTTTTTTTAATTTGCTAGGCTACTGATGACAACCAAAGACTCTATATTTTTTTTTAAAAAAAAAGAAATAAATTATTGAATTGCAAGCTAAGCCTTGTGGGTTTATTTTTGGGTCAGTTCTGTTGACGTATCTGAGATCTGTTCGACCATTACAAGAACAATGATTCAGACAGATCCTCCAAAGTATATCTTGAGAGGCATGTTTCTGATCTGATATGAGGGGAATGCTACAGTAGCGCTTAGTGCTTTTGCTTTGTTGGCAGGAAATCAATGTTGTGTGCATTTAATTATATAACAGTTTCAGTCACAAGTTGACTTCCGTGGACCTTACTTCATACTTAACTGGTCAGTAGAGGGGGCGTGCATAAGTGCACTAATGTGCCTAATGTCCCTGTCATTGTATTTTTATTCTCTTGTTCTTGTTTTTGTTTGACAAATTCAAATGCATGCATACATACATACATACATACATACATACATACATACATACATACATACATACATCAATATCAGTCTATTCTGTTTAGTTTCTGGAATAAAACAAATCATATGAAAATTCATTGTTGTGGGTGCCCTCAAGAATGAAGAAGTTAGATAAGTTGCTAAACTAGAACTATAATGTTATTAACCTAGAAAGAAGGATTTTTTTTTTGTCTCAGAAATGTTGTAGCTCTCTTCATAAGCTTCATGCAGCCCTTTGTCCTAGGACATTGACAAGACAAGTCCTCTATCCCAGTTACATCTTCATATACCAAGGTATATGAAATTAAAAGGACCACCTATTCAGGCATCCAACACTTTTTTTAAATTTTCTTTCTTGAAACACATGTCACTTCAGGCTTATTTATTTTATTTTACCAATTTGTATACCATCCATTTCAAAATGGCTCTTGGCAGCTTATAGTTGAAATACATAAACGTTGAAAAAGCAGCTTCATAAATTTCATAAAGTCTCTAAAAAGCATGGGTAAAATAGCAAATGGGGACAAGCAAGATGTTGGTTTCAAGGACAATGCAATTCTCTTTCAAAAAGAAGACAAATTTACTATTGATTTAAACAAATCCTATGCTTAAGACCAAGCACATAAGCTTATGCTTCTTATTCTACTGTTCTTATTCCACTTATTCTAACCAACCTATCATATTGAAACATTTATTGCTCATAAAATGCTCAAATAGCCTTTCCTTCAAAGAAACTCAAGATGGATGGATGGATGGATGGATGGATGGATGGATGGATGGATGGCACCTTCAGCTGATCTTGGTGCTCCAGCTGATATTTGGTGCTCCATGACACCAAAAATTGCAATCAGCAATGGCCATTCTGATTTTTTTCCTGGGCAGGAGAGTCAATATAGATTAGAGTGGAGGGAAAAATTTGATTAGTTTGCTTTTGAATATGACCCTAACTAATGACGTATTTTCAGATTGATACAGAAATGAAAAATTGTTTATTCAAAACTGGTGCATTGGGGTATTTTTTCAAAGCATTTTGCAATTTAAAAAGTAAAACTTTGTACATTGGGCAAATATTTAAGGAAATATGTATGTACTCTAATGCAAAGAAACTAGTGCATATTTTTAACAAAAATGTTTAGTTTTTACAAAGCAAACTTGATAAATTACACAAGGTCAAGAAACCAGGAAATATGGTTTTAGTGCAGAAGTTCTATTACCTCATCCAACTTCAACCAACATCATAAGCACCAGGTCAAGATTGGGACACAAGCTGTTCATTTCCTCTTGGGAAGAGCCACACTAGAATTATTTTCTAAGCAGTTTTCTTAATGCTTCCTAAATCTTAATTTCAGACAGCATATGTGATAGTAAATTCCCTGCTGCTGCCATGGGCACATCATTCTCAGCAGGGTCATTCATGGGGGAGAAGAAGGAAGTGGTGTGCAAAATTAGAAAAGGCAGCTGTAACCATATAGTTAATGCATCCATGTTGACCTTTAAATACCCCATCAGCCTAACAGATGGCCCAGCATCTGAAACTCTTGAAAAGTAATGCTGCTCAGCAAATAATGCTGTCTAGGTAGACCAACATCTCACAGGCATAAAATAGACATACAGATTTCTAATTTTTTGATAACAGAAGTACATTTTTGTGCATCTGGATTCTTCCAAGTTCCCATAGTCAATGGTTCTTCCCTGTCTAGTCTAGCAGCAGTCCCCAATCTTTTTGGCACTGAGGACCAGTTTCATGGAAGACGGTTTTTCTATGGACTGTGCGGCGGGGGGGGGAGCACACACAACCTAGATCCCTCACACGAGCATTTTACAGTAGGGTTCACACTCCTATGAGAATCTAATGCCCAGTGAGCTGAGGCGATGATGCTAGCAGTGGGGAGCAGCTGCAAATACAAATGAAGCTTCACTTGCTCACCTGCCACTCATCTCCAGCTGTGCAGCCATGTTCCTAACAGACCACAGATCGGTACCGGTCCATGGGCCAGGGATTGGGGACCTCTGTGTGTTTTAAGATCTTGTTCTTATTTTGCAATGGATTGCTATGCACCATTTCTAGCATGTTTCTAAAATCATTCCTATTTCTACAGCCATGGCTTTTGCAGTTCATTAGCAATATCCGTTCTGCTTTCAGATTAAGCAAAAGGCTTTTGGAGTGGAAGTAAAAGAAAGGATTGTCAATCCAGGATTCATGATTCCAAGCTAGCAAACAGTCTCAGCCAGTGTGGAGCAGCTGCAGTTGCTCCCCCCTTCCCATCCCCCCATTGCCTTCCTGTTCATAACATCCACCCTATTTACAACACACCACATCTGATCAATGGCAGCTGGTTGGGAGAGTGGATTATAAATCTAGGCGAGAGAACGATCAGGAAGGGCAATCACTGATATCACAGTCTATGCTAAAGGACATTAAAAGGTATGAGTATAGCCCAACTCCGAAGTCAGGAAGTTGAGTTCAGGGAAATCCGGAGGTTTCCCAGGCTTGCTCAGGGAAGACTGAGAATAATGCAGCTTCTTCGGGTAGTGGACATTTCAGCCACCTAGCTAAGGTGTCAGAAGCTGTGGGAGCTTCGTCACTTGAGACTTTCAAGAAGAGGTTGGACTGCCATTTGCCAGAAATGGTGTAGGGTCTCCTGCTTGGGTGGAGGGTTGGACTAGATGACCTACAAGGTGCCTTTCAACTCCCTTAATCATCTGTAATATGTAAAAGCTTGATGGCCTGCTTCTCACCTTTAAAAATCCAGCCTTTGCCGGGTAGTTTTGGCACTGTTCTGATTATGTTTTTGGAACTAAAGTCAAGGCATGGATTGCATGTTTATGCAAGAAAAGCTTCTTGACTTGAAACGTGCAAATCATAAACATATTAAAATTTAGCTTGTTCGGAAAACCCTGAAAAGCCAGCAGTCACAGGTTTAAGTTTTGCATTTTTAAAGGGTACCTTTAAACCTCTCCGCAAAAGGCAATATGGACTGGAAAAAAAGTTTGGCTTGCCCAACATGAAAACCTAGCAGCTAAGGACTCGCACAAAAGGGAGAGAGAATTAAATCAGTGTGATGAATGGGATGTTCCTTAATGATGAATAGGATGTTTTATGACGTGTCTACAGCCAAAGAGGTGCTTCAAAAATCTGAAGAGCTAAGAGAATGGAAAATAGGGATGGGGGTGTTGATAAACTTCGCTTGGTGGGTTTCATTTGGTAGAAGCCACAATCTGTGCAGAATGGTTCAGAAGTAATTGTTCTCTCTTTTTGTTCTAGCTATTTTTCAGGGCTACTAATTTTCGGCTTGGGGTTTGGATACAGTTCCTTGGCTTCAGCCACAAAGGGTAGTTCATTCTCTTGAAGAACTTTGCAGGGAAACAAAGCCATGGCTGTGCTCTAGTCCTGAAGAGGGCAGCTCTGAGAATGAATGAGGAAAGATTTGCCAAATCAATAGGCTGATGAACTCTTCAACCTGAAACTTATTGATTGAGAAGTAACTCCCATTGAGTTTAATAGCAGCACTTAAATGAGGTTAGGAGATCAGTAAGAAGGAAAATGTTCCCTATACATAATTAATATAAATTGCAAAGAGCCTTGGATGTGACATCACAATCTATCATCTGGAGACTTAGAAAAGTCTATGAAACCCTTCCAAAGTGATTAACACATATTTAATACATATTTAATACAGTGAAGCCCCTTATATTTATAGGAGATGTTCTGGTGTTCTCGTTAACGCTCCAAGATATGCTATGGTCCAATGGCACTTTGCCAGATGCATTAGACCAAAGTTTCTCCTAATCTACCCACCCACCCAATAATGGTCTGCCACTTGTCTCAAGCAAGTTGTCTTGTTATTGTCCCTGGAGCTAATATTGGGAGGAATCTTTCCTCCATAGGCAATTTCTCTCTATATTACCCCATCCTAGGGCTGTTGATAGAGTCGATTGAATAGCTTTAGGCATCCATGCTGATGCTATGCAAAAATAATCCCAAACTCATCATGTATTTATTCTCAACATGTGTTTACCTCCCAGCACAGTTTGATTGTATTGAGTGCACAATCACAATACACAGCAAAAGTTGCTTGTTCTTTGTGGTTGACAGTCAACATGAATTTCCTTTCAAACTGACTCCTAAGAAGGTTCTTCGATAAACCTTGATGGGGAATACTGGATAGTCTCCTACTATTTCTGACTGCGATGACTGTTCAAAGGAAACTTAATTATTCAAGTCAGAACATGGACAAAATTAATATGTGGGCAGCGTATTTTCACATTCTTAATTCTTCTATCAGTTGCTTCTTGGAAGGGAGAGGGTTGAATCCAGGTGTTATTTCCCTATCCTTGCTGTTGGAATACTAGATACTAGTGTTAAAGAAATGCATTGAGCTGGCAAATCATCTTAGGGGGAAAAAATCATTCAGCACCTAATTTTGCATGCAGCTGGTCATTCATGCAGCTGTGTTCCTAGCTGGATCAGACCAAAATCTTCATTTCGAATACAGCATATTATTTTTAATTCACTGTTTGAAATTGGATCGGGGAGCCTAGTTGATATGACAGTCTTCTGGATTAGACTTCTTTCCTGTCTTCTGTAGCATTTGGTTGACTTTGATGGTTCGTTTGCAGTGGGAATTAGACTATCTGACACAAGACACGGAATCGTTCTCAGTTTCTGACAGCTTGTGAAAGTGCACATTTGATCCCTGCCAAAATTAAAAGAGTGAAGCACTCTCGGCTTGAATTTCAAATAGAGTAAACATTTAATAGAATGGTAGCATTCAGGACTTTGCTGGAATATTGTTACCTGCTATATTTTGCAGACTCGGGTATTGGTTCTTTAATTTTTATTTCATCCCTATCAAAGCTTTAAACTGAAGGCTTGTATATAATATTTCATGTGAGTATGTATGTTTAGTTTGTTTTTATGCCGTTCTTAGCCAGGAACTCTAGGATTTGGAACCACAACACATCTGCAGGGCATCAGGTTAGTTAAGGCTGTCATGATCTTTAAAACAACCCTTTGGAGCAGGTCAAGAGTGATGCTTGTTGCAGCCAGTGCTATGGGGCGATGGTTTGCATACCGGGTTCAATGCCAAGAAAGCCCCCTTAATCCCCAATGAAGTATTAGAACTGCAATATCCAAATTCCCCAACCAGCCCACCATGGCAGCTGGGAATTGACATGTCTGAGGATGCTACTTGGCAAATATCCCCTTAATTCAATAGTCAACAGGAGCTAAACCAGGGGCAGTTATATTGTGGACCAGGGTGCCCTTTTCTAATCCTTAGGGGTCCTTCTCACCCTATCCCCTGAAAAATTGTGGCATACTTTCCTTCCATTTCATTGGGAAACGACAAGTAGAATGTAAGCCCTAGATACAGTTTAAAAAGAGAAAGAGAGAGATTGCCAAATCCCACCCCCACCCCCTGAACCAAGACCCACTCCTATATGTAATGCAGGTGCCTCTAAACTGTGACTCTCTACTTTCCCTCAATTGATAGATGTGGACTTTAATCACAAAGAGATATCCCAGTAAGGCATGTAAATTATTTCCCTTGTCTAGATAGAGAGATAGAAGATAGAATTATCTGGATTATCAGTTGTATGATTTGAATGAACCGGCATGGAAGAAGCATATGGAACCTATAAAAAGTAATTAAAATATTTTACTAGCATGCTTCTTGAGAGCTAAATTAAAAACATTACATGTCACTGTAATTACATTTCTTGGCATGGACCATGAAAATAACAGTGTTACAAAGTTATAAAAACTTATAGCATTTTATATATAACTAGGTCCTAAGGCAGCATCTTTAAACAATGTCAGGAAAATCTGCCCTGACATTGAGAGAATACATGTGCCAATACGATGTTGCATGTTGGCATGTATGTTTCATATGAGAGAGGTTTGATCTTACAGGCTGGCTATTTCTCATACATGCCAGAACCTTGTGAAGGTTATTTTTCAGAAAGTCCAGTTCTAGAATGCAATATTTCCCCAATGTGGTGCCTTCCTGACATGCTGGATCACATTCCCCATCATAGCCCAGAGGTTATGAGAGAAGCTGTCTGGTGCATCTGGAGGTTGCTATGTTGAGGAAGAACATGGCTTGATTCTCCAACACCACACACACACACACACGCACACACACACGAAGTCAGCATGAAAGAAATCTTGAAATCAATTCTCTCTCTATCTCTCTCTCTCTCTTCTATCTATCTATCTATCTATCTATCTATCTATCTATCTATCTATCTATCTATCTATCTATC
>JANHGC010009352.1:35714-47932 GCA_027560395.1 Boaedon fuliginosus
GGATTAACCATTAAGCACAATAAGCACGTGCTTAGGGCATCAAGGGAAGGGAGGCACCACAGAAATTTTCCATAGCCGATTTTAGTAAGGACCAAGGTACAATACTGCAAATGGTGCAGCTGAACTAGGATCCGCCAAGAGGGCCCTCCACATGAAATGAAAAAAAAAAAAAATACAAATATTTTGAATTACAAGGGAACACCAAAATCTTTTAAGTGCTTAGGGCCCATACGGCCCTGCTCATAGTGTAGAGCAGAGCTGTCAAACTCGTGGTCCATGGCCTGGATGCGTCACACACTGGCCACACCCAGTTTAGTGAAGGGGGAAAAAGTCACAATACGTCACGTGGTGTAGAGGACATGGGTATCGCTGCCGATTAGTGTTCACTAGTGTATCACTAGCACTATATGCTAGTTTTTAATCAGTCATCTAAAACTAAGTGGTAAAACTACATTTTTCATACTTCAGTAGAACTGGTCTATTGCTTGTCAGTTTAGAAACCTTGCTCCTGGCTACCAAGAAAATTTTGCCTCCAGCTACTGAAATTTAAGCAGTAAATGTTTTGCAGTATGTTTTTCTTCAAGCTATAGTTGAGTACTTAATTTTAGGTTTTATTTATAAGGAGAACCAATTGCAGTCTGGGCATTAGAAATCCCAAAGTGTATTTTTTAACGTCAGATACTTATTTCCCATTTTTCCGGCAAGGAGATAAAAGCTATCTAAAACTCTCTGTCATTTTTGCTTAGTAATTCTAGAGTTTGGCTGGCACAAATGAGCTCCCTGGTTCAGTGGGAATTTAAAACTGAGCTTACTTAGGCTTAGCTAAACTGTAATCACAGCACCTCATTGGCTCTTCTTAAAAGAACTATATAAGACAGTATCAATTTTAAATAAATTGTTTTTAAATAAATTAGGAATTCCTGTGCCACGTGGCAACTTATGAGTATAAAGGTATGCTAGTTTTTTGAATGTTAATTCCTAATCTAGGTCCCCAAATATGTATGAACTAAGTTATAGTCATTTGAATGTTTCTCATTTCTGAATGTTTTTACAGAACTTGCTGGGTTCTGATAGTCAACTTTCTAAAAATGTTTTTTTTTAATCTTAAAAGGTGGTATCAAGTATAGGAAAAAATGTAATATGCCTTGTCTCTTAAATATTATTTAAAATATTTGTATTATAAAATACAGATATACCATCCCAGATAATCAACTGTATGTGGACCTCTATGAGACCTCCTTCATGGCCTGAGTCCAATTTGTAGTGAATATGAGTGATTTTATTCAGCAGATAACATATACCTCAGAGTGGCCTGCAGCTGAACCTCCAGTTCAACATTTCCTACAGTGGACCATGTCATTTTAAACAGGGCTGCTTGATAGTTTTTTCTATAAGCAATAAGCATAGAGAAATATTGACATTTGCCCATTGCCCATTACCAATTGGAGGTAACACTTTAAATCGTGGCTATAGCCCCTGGTCAGTTGGGTTCATTCCTTTTTGTTCTCCATTCTTTTCTCTTTTCACCTCCCTCAATTAGTTTAAAAAACCAAGGGAATCCTGGCAACCATAAGGGGAGATAGAGTGCATAGGTGTGTTCTCTCATTCCAGGTGATGCCTAAAGTGGAGATGCACTAAACTTTAAGTTCTCTCTGAAATCCAGGAAAGTCGTCAGTTGCCTGTGATGGACCAATAGCAATAGCACTTACTTATATATCACTTCACAGTGCTTACAGCCACTGTTTATAGAGTCAGCCTATTCCCCCCTCCCCCAATTTGGGTCCTCATTTTGCCCACCTCGGAAGAATGGAATGCTGAGTCAACCTTGAGCCTGGTGAGATTTGAATTGCCATTTTTTTTATTTTTTATTTTTTATTAGATTTATACCCCGCCTCTCTTCCCCGGTCAAGGGGAACTTGAGTCAGCTTACAACATTAAAAAAAGTACAATAGTACAATAATAGAAAAATAATCAAAACACATTCATACTAATCTCACTTACACTAAGGGTGGCGGGAGATTTAATTCCAAGACTGCCGACAGAGCCAGGTCTTAACGGCTCTGCGGAAGGCGAGCAAATTGGGGATGGTTCTGATTTCTGTGGGGAGTTGGTTCCAAAGGGCCGGTGCTGCCACAGAGAAGGCCTTAGGTCAGGAGCCCTAACATTGTTTAGCTGATGGGACCCATAACAGGCCAACTCTATGGGATCTAACTGGGCGCTGGGAGGCATAAGGTAGCAGCAGGCAGCTTGAAGGTAACCCGCTCCTAAGCCATGAAGGGCTTTAAAAGTTGTCACCAGCACCTTGAATTGCACCTGGAAGACCACTGGAAGCCAGTGCAGCTCGCGGAGGACAGGTGTTATATGGGTGCACTGAGGAACACCCGTAATCACTCGCATGGCTGCATTCTGGATCAGTTGAAGTCTCCAAGTGCTCTTCAAGGGCAGCCCCATGTAGAGTGCATTACAGTAATCCAACCGAGAGGTGACAAGGGCGTGAGCAACTGTAAGAAGAGCCTTTTGGTCAAGGAAGGGGCATAACTGATGCAGCAGGCAAACCTGTGCATAGGTCCCCCTGGTCACAGCTGCCAAATGATGGTTGAATTGCAGCTGAGGATCCAGGAGAACCCTAGGTTGTGCACCCATTCTGAGGGGAGCAATTTTTCTCCCCCCAGCGGTGAGACTGCTTTTCGCACAGAATTGAAAACAAAAAGACTTACCAACAGAAGAAAAGGTAATAAGTTTTTTTTTTGGGGAATGTGCAGAATTAGACTGACATATGATGAAAATTCAGAATAAAGAGGAATCAATTTTCTATGAGTGTTGGAATAAATTCTATAATTGGCTGGAGAATAAATAAAGGAAAGTTAAGGATAGAAAGAAGAGAGAGATAAAATGTAATAGACCTAATAGCCACCTCAAGTTCCCCTTGATCGGGGAAGAGAGGCAGGGTATAAATCGAAACAAACAAATAAATAAATAAAATAAATATAGGATTGTCTAGGACTATATTTGTGTTGATATATATTTAAAGGTGAAACACCATAACTGCATGTACAGGTATAAATAATAGTGTGTAGCTTTGTGCTTGTTTTGTATATGTATTTTGTACGTTATGTACTGTATTTAACATGTCTCTTTTTTTAAACAATAAAAACATTAAAAAAAAAAAGAATGCAGTGGATATTTGTTATACTAATGTTCAGGCTTGGGAAGTATTACTATGGAACCTACAGTTTCATTCTTGCTTTGCCACGGAATGGATCTGCTTCATTTTGCCAGTCTGTTTTCTCTTGGCTTTCTTTTATATGTCTAGGCTTCTTCAATGAAGTTCTTTTTCTTATAGTTCCTCCAACTGTTGCCCTGACTGCAATTTGATGAGTTACATGGTCTTGTGATTTGCTTTTAAACAATCTCAATCTTAGCAGTCCTAAGAATAAGCATTTCATTTCCCATGTTTGAATTATGGCTATTAAGCAAGAGAAGCAGCTGGGGTCTGGGGTCCGTGAGGCAGGCAACTGCCAGGCCTTTAAGGCTTCTTCAGATGGAAATACAGCCAGTTTGGGAGAGATAGTACATAGTCAATGCCTTTCTATGAATTCTGGAGCAGAAGATCTATAAGGTATGATGAAGGGGAAGAGAGAGGAAAGAAGAGACATAATAGCCTAGCCAGATGGCTAAGAATCAAGCAATGCAAAAATATTTTACCAAATTAAAATAATTATGGCTTACTGGAAGAAAAGAGCATACAAATCCACCTTAGCCAGCTGATGATAATGGAATTTAGTAAATCATAATAAGACAGAAATCAATGGGATAAGACCACAATTAAGTTTTCCTTTTAGGATTGTGCTGTAGAGAATGCGGATGACTGTCTTGCAATGGCATTTGGGTTTTGACATTTAAAACATTCAATAGATGCCAACACTTTGAAATACGGGGGGAAGAAAAAATTATAATCGAAGCAGCAATGCTTAAAAATGCATTTGTTTGAAAATATTTGAAAATTCCCCCTTTCAGCTTTAGAGATCTACCACTGAGGTAAAAGGAATTGGTAAAAAGGGAAGTTTATCTTCTCTTGTGTCTAAAGTCTTTACACAAGAAAATTGACTTTGAATTCAACAGAGCTTTGTCATAAGAAAGAAGGAGTAATATTGCAACACACCACTAAGGCATGTGTGCAAAGAAATCAGTATTATTGCTTAATGAAATGTTCTGCTAACACCTCAGTGCAGAGCTCTACCTTAATTTGGTTGATCAGAAGAAACTCCTAATGCCTCACAGCCTAAGACATATTCAGGAGTCTTTGTCTATTGTCCTATAAATGGAGAGAAAGCTTAAAGAAGAGAATTGAAATCTGTGGTAAGTTGGGACATCTTACATGTCATTTCAAGCTTGGAATAAATTGGCTGAAATCTGTGGTCAAATGCTGAGAAAATTATATTGTGGAGGCAGCAAATGCATCAGTAGAATTTTCAATTTTAGCTGATGAGACTGCATATTGTCGAGAGAGAACAAATGTCGCTGGGAGTGAAGTTTGGTGAACTGAAGCGTGGAATGTCTGAATTTATGAGGAGTTTTTGGGTTGTGTCCCAGTATTCTCACTGAGTGCAGCAGCCATAGCTGTAAAATATTCCTGATCATAGGCTTGGCCTTCAAAATTACCCATTCAAGGAGTACTTTGCTTCTGTAATGCAGGAGGCTTTAAAAAGTAGATGTCAAAAGGAAAAAAATAACCCTACAAAAATGGCCTCTAGTGGTGGTGTGTTTAAAATTGCAATGCTAATGAATTGAACTATCTAAACTAAGGAAATCAATTATTCGACTGGAAATGTTGAATTTTTGACTTAAATTTTAAACCATGATCAAAACTATTTCTCTTCCGATGTAGAATTTATCATAAGAGTGGGGAATCTGTGGCCTACACAGATATTTCTGAATGACAACACCCATCAGATTTAGGCAGTAGTGGTATTCAATTTTTTTTACTACCGGTTCTGTGGGTGTGGCTTGGTAGGCGTGGCTATGCTGTCAGCCAATCAAAGGTGGTATTTACCAGTGTCAGCCAATCAGAGGTGGTCTCTGAATCAATCAAAATTATTGCTACCGGTTCTCTGGAACCTGTCGGAACTGGCTGAATACCACCACTGCCTAGACATTAATATATGAATGTAGATCTTTTTGACATTTATATTTTATTGGGTTCTACTAATCTAGTTGAAATGTTAGTTTATATTGCTAAGTCCATGCATAATATGCCATATGCTAAATAAATAAATAAATAACTCCCTGGGCTTTGGGGAGCATATACATGCAATAAATAGTAATAATACCAATTATTACTGACCCGCTTTGTCCCAAGCATTAGGCTACAACAACAACAACAACAACAACAACAACAACAACAATAATAATAATAATAATAATAATAATAATAAACAAAACTAGTCAGCTCTTTCCAGACATCTCTATTGATCTCTTGCATAGATTTGAAACTAGGTTAGTTGTTATTTTTGCCTCACCTCTAGGTCTTGCCAGCATATTGAGTCATTACATGGTGACTATGATTGTTCTCATGCTGCCATGCAAAAAGCATCACCCTGACCCCAATCTCTCTCCCTACCTCCCTACCCTGTAAACTCATTATTTGCTACAATGGTAAAATGCATGTTGTGCAGGTAGAAAACCCCAGATTTAGTCTCCAGCATTTTCAAATAATGGTCAACCAAAAACCATGAAAAGCCATTATTATTACAGTATAGTTAAAGAACAATGTATTAAATGAGCCGCATTTCTGAAGAGCTTATATTCCCACTGAGAATGATTGCAACTCAGTGGTAGAACAAAGGCTTTGCATATGACCGATCTCCAGGTTCGATCCTTACTATTTTCAAGGTCCCTTCCAGCTCTATTACTCTGTTAAGGGTCACCCTGGAATTCTTGGAGCAGCTCCTCCAACTGTGCAATCAAACATTTCTCAAGGGGCCATCCAGAAGTTGTCACCTATCTAAATAGGACAATGTAGACAAGGGACAATGTTATCAAAAACATGAGGAGTAAAGTATCTAATGAATGCAATCTCATACTAGGTGAAGTAAAATTAAGATTTACTTTTGTTCTGGCTACCTGGTTTTTGGAGTATGGCCTCTGGCAAATAGTTCAAAGGCCAAGTCAGTGAGACTCTTAACAGGAAAGAAGTTGTACATCTCCATTTGAGATAAACAGTATTGGCTAGGGGGACCAGTGTTACTTAGGGTAAAATAGCAACCTACAATTTCAGGGGAATTGTTGCACCAGTTCAAAGGGACTAGGGTTGACCATGCAGCTGCACTGGATGTGTAGCAAGAGAACCATGTGAAACTTTCACCACCATCACATCTTTAGCACCCAATGGATCCAAGGCCTGCTTTGAGTTGCTGTTAAAGTTTGCATTTTTCTTTTTTTCCAATAAGAAGTAACGCTTCCCAAATAAGAATACGCCACACAATCAAAGTTGTCTGTGGCTTGGCATCCACCTCTTTCACATTTTTTATTGTGTACTTACCAGGAAGATGTTCGGTTACCATGGAGATAAAACTCACAGAAGTATCTAACCACTAATAGACAGTGAGCTCAGCTTGAGTAATGCATTTTCAGTCAAGAGTACTAAAGATTCCCAATGTTGAGAGTGGAACATATTTCAGTTATAAATTCACTCTATTACCTGGATCCCCCACCTCAATACAATTTCTCATTTGTTATGGCATGCCTGAATCTTCCTGTGCTTTTATGCCATTTCTCTCTCTTTTCTCTTCCTTACCCCCTGCCTAGTTTTGACACACCCACCACTTCATCTTCAAGTGGAAATTCACAGGAACAGTTCCTTTAATACAACATACAATTAAATTGTAAAATTTTCTGACTAGACTACCAATTTAGATGGTTTTAAAAGGGAACCTCACCTCAAATCCTGCTGTGTTGCTTCATCGTGGTACGGTCGGTCTGTGGGAGTAGGGAGCAAAGGACACCAGTAAGAATATATAATCCCAACAGGATTACCCAAGCCGTCCCAATTGCCCAGATACAGAAAATAAGCAAATATATAGGTGTGTGTGTGTGTGTTTGTGTGTGGGTGTGTGTGTGTGTGTGTGAGAGAGAGAGAGAGAGAGAGAGAGAGAAAGAGAGTGGGGGGGAATGGGGGGTTGAGTGAGAGAGATAGGACTAGCAATATAGAAAGCTGCTGGTGATGGATGATCACTTTACTATCTTTTTATACTTCATAGGAGAAAGCAATGCTACCCATTTCTGTATTTTACCAAGAAAATCATATCGGTACAGTATATAATCTTGGGTAAAACTACAGTCTGATGAACTTCTTCAAGACAACTGGCATTCAACAACATCGAGTCTTTTAGAATACTAATGGTGTTTTTTATATTGTGAGATTAAACCCTTCAGAATATCTAGTTGCTGAATGTTGCCATGCATGAGAAGAAAATCCAAAACTGCAAATACAAAATTACACTGAAAACATGGAACATAGGCAGCATGATCTTAAACATAGGAAATCTCAACATAGTAAAAGATTAAATGAATCAAGTACACATTGTCGTCTTAGGCATCAGTAAATTGATTGGAACTGGAACCTTTCAGTCAGATATCACAGTTTACTATTCAGGACATGAAAAATAATAAAAGAACAGCATTGCTTTCATAGTTAAGAAAGGTATAGCAAAAATAGCATTGGTTATAGTGCAATCAATGACTAAATAGACAATAGACAGAATAATAGAATAACAGACTTGAAAGAGACCTTGGAGGTCTTCTAATCCAACCCTCTGCTCAAGACAGAAGTCTTTTGCCCAACCTCTTCTTGAAAACCTCCAGTGTTGGAGCATCCACAAATTCTGGAGGCAAGTCATTCCACTAATTAATTCTTCTAACAATCACAAAATTTATCACAGTAGGGGTGAGTGTACGGAGAAAGGACATAGCATTGAAAAGGAAAGAGCTATTAGGTCCTGCAAACTTTGTCAACTTCCTGATTTTCTCTAGGATTAAATCTGTGCCCAGCCTTTAGACACAAATCTAGCTGTTTTAGTTAAAGCTTGTTGACCTTCTTGGATGTCTCTCAAGCTATGTTCTTCATTACTCACCTTGTAGTGAAGTGGAATGTGATACTGGATCAGTGGGGGAGGAGGTAGTATCAAGTGGTGGCCCCATCAATCCTTCTGGGATATATCGAACTTAAACAGACCCAGTACATACAGAGTTAAACTAAATTCAGTCATTCAGTTGTCCTGTGCAAACTTCTAAACTCAGTCAACTAACCATTTCTGCCTACTCAGTTGCCCAAGAAACAGCTTGAAAAGAAATGGTGGAAGAAAAAGCAAGCCTCCTGATTACAGACACGACACTGTTGAACTCAAGTTTTGATTGATCGCAATGGCAAGCCACGTCTGCCTATTTAAGATGGAAAGACTAATCCTCTCCTGCCTGTTCTTTCCTCATTCAAGGACTCATGGAATACTAGCTCCTTTCCAGAGAAAATGAGTAGGAAACTGCTTTCTCAAAAGGTTGACTTTTGATCCTGTTTGTGGGATTGTGTGCCACCAGAACCACCAATAAGAGACTCTGAGTAGATTAAAGTTAGAACCAGGGCCCTTATAAAGAATGCTGTAAGATAAGAAGGGCTACAGAAATTATTTCTAAAAATATGTAACCATTTATTTGATATTATCTTTAGCATGCAAAGGATCCTTAGAGATGTGGCCTCCTATAATTCTATAAGCAGGCAGAATATAAATGTTTGTAATAAATAAATGAAAAAAATAAATGAAGAAATGAGATAATGCACTGGATGATACTCAGAATATTCTCATTACGTTTTATCAGATAATTAGGAGGAAGGCACTTTAAAGAAAAAGAAATAATAAATCATACTTTAGACCTCTTTCTCTGATACCTTATGGGCCAGTGTGCCAACTCCCATTAGATAGAATAGCTGTGATTTTTTGTTATGGATAAAGCTAAGGATTTCTACACATGAAATTGCCTCACTGCCATTGAGTGACTCAAACTCCATTGTTAATCCACTTCTGGTTGAAAGCCTGATTCCAGGTTTGAAGAGACATTGGATCACAAGTCCTCTAATCTTATCCTTTCTATTGGCTGCATTGAGGACATGACTGAAATCTGTGCCAGATGGTATCAACAAATTTAGAAGTGGAAACTATGGGAACTGGCAGAGGAAAAAAAAACCTTAGCTGTTTCCAAAAAAAGTATCCTGAAAACAAGCTGGCTGTGCTTCTTTATTCCTTTAAACCCTGAGCATTGTTTTCAGTGCACACTAAGAGTAGATAAGCTATTCCCAATAACACAGCTTCAACACTGTGCAACATCCAAGACTTTCGGGTCCATCAAAAAACAAGATTTCACAAGAAATCTTAAGTCTGCATAATGAGAAGAAAGGGTAGATGGTCCATCACAAACAACTATGTTGTTTGGATAAAAGACTCATCCTATTTAGTCTTCCCCAAGGTACAAGGAAAAAGTCATTTTGAGGTTTGAGCAGACATGCCTAGAGGAGAGGTACAAGTAGCAACATCTTTAAAATGCCTGAACCAAAAGAAAATTTATCCTGTAAAGTTTACTGGTCCAATGGATTCACTAATGGTTCTACTCATAATACAAACCATGCATTCAATTCCTGTTGCCTGACTGTCATTCAGCCTGTTAAAAATGAGAGTCGGTGAGGTATAGAAGTTAAGGTACTGGATTAAAAATGAGGTGCAGTTCCTTAAAGCATGCATGGACGCCAGCTGTGTGACTTTCCCCTTTCAGTCCTTATCAGCATCAGACTCTGCAACAAACTGGGGGATAAATAAGTATAAATAAATAAAACCTTCTTGCATCACACATGGATAGCTTTGCTATAAGAACCAGATGAGTGCATTACAAACACAAGCAAACTTTGTAACCATGTGGGACAAGGGCTGAGAAAAACAACCTGGCTTGCTAAAATGTGGTTTATTCTATCATGTCGGAATCTGAAAGAACAGATCTGTAGTAACGTGTCTTAACTTAGAAAACTTCCACCTTGTTTTCCCCTTTCTGTTAAAATTTCTTTGTTCTGTTTTTAGAAAATGAAAAAAAAAATACAAAATGCTTGTTAATTTATGCCAACATTCAGTGATTCCAAAAGCAAAAATGAAAAACTGGTCACAGATAAAGGCATTGCCAATGATGGCTGAATATTGGGGCCTTCAGTGATTGCCTTACGGGGTAGCAGTGGGAGAAATGCCCAGGCTTTCTCTGCTCAGGCCCACGCTTCCTTCTTGAAGAGGTTCTCCTCAGACACCCTCGAGTAGGCTCCTGAGGCTCAGATTTTAAATCAGAGGAAGAGTCTAGGACAGGGATGTCAAACACGTGTCATCACAGTGGTGTCACGTGATGTATCACAACTTTTTTACCCTTTGCTAAACTGGGCATGGGCGTGACCAGCACGTGACGCATCCAGCCTGCAGGCCGCTAGTTTGACACCCAAGGTCTAGCAAGCAAAACCGATCTTTAGTAATATAATGTAACTGGCAGCTAAGATTAGTTAGGCCTGATGGCAGTGGAGTGTGGCTCTCAGTTATATGGAACTTGCTGATATTGGAAGGATTGGTTACTTGGTCCAATCCTTTGAATTGCTTTTTGTGGCCATTCAGGTCAAATTCCAAGATCTGGAAAATGTAGGGCCAATATCTTCAAAACACAGACATGCCTAATACCTCCCTGCAATTACTTCTGCATCTCTTCTTCTGACCTTCCGTCCGACTGGAATCAATAACAGCCCCTTTCTCTCTTCCTCCTAAGAGCTCCGAGTCTTTCACAGCTTTGAAAGCCTGAAATCTATGCCTGCACAACACAACAGATCAATACTGTCATGGATATGAGCACAGAATACCAGCCAGACGGAGTGGTAACAAAGTCAAGGGTGGGAGGCATGGAGGATGATCTTTGAAGGTTGTCTGCCACTCAAAACATTTTAAAAAAAACCAAACCACCACTCCACATTCCCCCAAAGCCTGATGGCCAAGAACAAAACTTGTGTAAATCTGCAGTTTCCTTTACATCAGGACTGAAGGATGATTGCAAGGCTTGATTTTACAAGTAGCAGCCATTAGCCGTTTCAAAAGAGATGTACAATTTCCATGAGGGGCAGGTGGTAGGAAGCAGCTGTTGAATAATCACACGCACATCCTCACCCCCACCCTAAAAGCCTCATCAATAGTCAATTGGGTGAAGTGAAACATTGGGAGCAAGGAAAATACTGGTAATGACACAGATGAAAAGAAACATAAACAGGGGGATTGAAACTGCTGGAGGAATCAAGCAAATTTCCTCTTCAATTCTATATGACACAGGAGAAATATTAAAATAGCATGGCTTCAGGATGGGAGATGATATTCACTGTGAAAGCTAGTATCCTTCTCACAGACATATCTGACTGCTGAAAGGACTTGATTTTTATTTATGTTCTCCCTTCTTTTGCGCATATGAAAAGCAGAATACATCAAACCAGAGATTCATGTACACTAGGACAGCCATATCTAAGGAATCCTGATTTAAATATTTTTTTGTTTTGGCAGGTCTGTTAGCCCCTCCAGGTCTGCATTTGTATCAACCCAAGAGAGACCCCTTGTCCATGTCTTCACAGAGTCATGGGGAGTCTGCAGCTAAACCAATTTAAGTTCCAGCTCATCTGCAGTACAGGTAGTTCTCTACTTACAAAAGTTCATTTAGTGACTGTTCGAAGTTACAATTACACTGAAAAAAAGTGAGCTATGACCATTTCCCACAGTTATGACTGCTGTAGAATCTCCATGGTCACATTATCAAAATTCAAATGCTTGGCAACTGACTAATGTTTATGATGGTTGACGCATCCAGGGGATTACCTTCTGCAACCTTCTGCCCAGCACTTAACAGCCAGGTTACTAACTAAACAACTGCAGCGATTCACTTAACAACTGTCTTAAGAAAGGCCATAAAATGGGGCAAAGCTCACTGAGCAACTGTCTCAGTTAGCAACAGAAATTTTGGGCTCAATTGTGGTCATAAGTCAAAGATGACCTATTTATTTATTTATTTATTTAATTAGATTTGTACCCCGCCTCACTTCCCCGGCCAGGGGGAACTCGAGGCGGCTAACAACAGTTAAAATACAATATAGTACAGTATAAAAAGACTAAACC
>JANHGC010009352.1:48032-65851 GCA_027560395.1 Boaedon fuliginosus
GCGGCTGCATTCTGTACCAGTTGAAGTCTCCGAGTGCTCTTCAAGGGCAGCCCCATGTAGAGTGCATTACAGTAGTCCAATTGGGAGGTGTCAAGGGCATGAGTGACCGTAAGAAAAGCCTCCCGGTCCAGGAAGGGGCGCAACTGGTGCAGCAGGTGAACCTGCACATAGGCCCCTCTGGCCACAGCTGAAAGATGGTGGTCTAATTGTAGCTGTGGATCCAGGAGAATTCCCAAATTGTGCACCCGTCCGAGGGGAGCAATTTATCTCCCCCCAACATAAGAGGTGGACAATCAACTGGACCACGGGGGGGGCAATACCCACAGCCACTTGGTCTTGTCAGGGTTGAGCCTGAGCCTACTGGTCCCCATCCAGACCCTTACATCCTCCAGAGCTGCAATGCCTGCACAGGAAGTACTTTCTCCATGGAAGAATCACTTGCATTATCTTTCTTACGTCTTCTACTTCTTTCTCCATGCCAAAGGTGCCTTGCCATTGTTTCACCAGGCTCCATTTCTACTGCTGAAATAATAATTGAGATACTATTTCCCCAAAAGCTCAAATTTAGTATAAAGCCGTCTTTTTTTTTCTTGTTGTGGTTCTACTTTCCTTTTATTGCAGTGATGTCAAACTCGCGGCCCACGCAGGCCGGATGTGTCACACACAGGCCATGCCCACCCCAGCTCCACCAAGGGAAAAAAACATTGCGATATGTCCTGTGATGGCAACGTGACACCATGGGTTTGACACCCGTGTCATAGTGGAAACAAAGACAGTAAGGATAGGATGAGGAGGAGTGAAATGGAGAGATTGTTTTGGCACTCTCCCGTTGGTTAGCTGGGAGGAAATTGGGTGGACTCAGGAGTCTCAAGAGTGAGAGCGCACACTTGGTGTTCATGGATGCTTCAGAGGGCTTGGGTGGCAAAATTGGTGGCTTTATAGAAGAGCCCCCTTCTTTTCTTTTCCCAGCTAAAAATGAGGTGGGGGTATCTATTTTGTCTATTGAGCTTGTGGTCTATAGCCATATTCGTCCTAGTAGCCTCTTTTCTCATTTCCTTGAACTGCCTCATATTCTTTGTAGTTTTAACATATTCACTCCCCCATTACATTGTCAACTCCCTTCCTGCTGATTCCACCTTCCCTTTAAGCAAAGAACAACAAGGATATGAATTTAAATTTGTATAAATTTGATAAATACAAAAATAAATATTTGCTTTTCCCAATTCTTTTGTGGCTTGTATTTGAATTTTATTAAACAGTTATGAATCACCTGGGAGATCAAACCAGAGCTCTATTTAGTCAGAATCCCGCAGAGGCAGGCTAGGCAAACAAATTTAATAAGTAATTAAAAATAAACTTTTATTTCCACACCTTGAAAAAGTAAGCCTGCTTTATGCTTATTGCTTGTCCCAAACACTTCAAAACATACTGCTTTGGTATTTGTAATTACCATCTGAGTACCATTTTTCTAACAGCTTTTGAGAAATCTCTCTTTTTACATTGATATTTGGAACAGGACATGTCATATAATTGTCTACCCAAAACCCATTTAACTAAAATGTCATTGTTATATTTTTATAATAAATGCTGGTCTTTAGTTATGTATTACATAGGTCAATTCTCAATAAGTTATTGGACATCCCACCAATCTTATTATGTAAAAGAGTTAAATCTATATTTTATTTGTATTTTACAAATGTATATTAAAATTGCAGAACATCGCCTGCTTAGCATGCTGGACACCCCAAAGTCAGCCAATTATCAATATCAAGCAGCAATTAATAAGAAACACTTCTTTCTGAGAGTGCATTAGTCAGATTACACAATTTTGGCTCATCTGTAAACACACACACACTCACACATCCTCCCTCCTATTTTTATTCTGATGTTAAAAGGTTGAAACATGATAGAATGCATACAATTATAAAGTAAACAGAAAAAATTGATAAAGAGAACTTTCTTACTGTATTGCAATCCTATGTATCCAAACCAGGACTGTTATTATCCCATTTTGTTGCAAATGCACGAAGTAGGGAGCAGGAAGGATCATGGTCAAATGCCCCAGTATAATGAAAGTCTTATAGAAAGGGAATAGAGCGAGGGTTGTTTATTGCTTTGTAGTGTAAAAAAAACCAGATTGGTCAAGTCCATGGTCAGCCAGTTAACTGTGAGGTCACCTGTGATGACCCTATTATCCTCTCCTTTTGCTTAATCATCTGTGCCTTTGCAGGAACCTGATTTGTGAGATGTCACCATCACCTTTGCAGCACAGTAAATGGGTGTCCAATCCAGCTCTTTTTGCTTTATGCAGCCCATGTCCAGGGGAAGAGAAATACACAATCTGCAATAGGACAGGCACAGTGTAGCACCCCTTAAATGCATGTGTGATATACCACATAAATCTTATACAGCCACCAACTTGCAGGTTCTGCCATTCCTCTTGGGGACACCGTTGTTGTCTGTTTATGCATGGCTTATCAAGGGCCATACAGGTAGTCCTCAACTTACAACAGTTCATTTAGTGATCATTTGAGATTACATCGTTGCTAAAAAAAGTGACTTATGATAATTTTTCACCCTTATGACCCCTGCAGCATCCTCCTGGTCACGTGACGAAGGCTTGGATGCTGGGCCACTGGTTCATATTTATGACAGTTGCAGTGTCCCCCTATCGTGCGATCCCTCTTTTGAGATCTTCTGACAAGCAGAGTCAATGGGGAAGCCAGATTCAATGAACAACTGTGTTATTAACAACTACAATGATTCCCTTAACAACTGTGACACGAAAAATCGTAAAATGGGGCAAAACTCACTTAACAAACGTCTCACTTAGTAACAAAAAAATTGGTCTCAATTATGGTAGTAAGTCGAGGATTACCTGTATTTGTAATTTGGTGTTTGAAAGAAAACTTCTCTTATTTTTACCTAACAATTTCCATACTAGAGTTTTTTTCTAATATAACTTTTTGTTAAGGACTTTGATTGCAAGCAGTAAAAACTATTTGTACTCTGGGTTCTTTCAATTAAGCAATGCCATCTATCAAGACTACAGAAGAGTATTATCTCTGTAACAGAACCACTCTTCTAAAACGAGGTTCTCCTCCTGCTGCAAGGTTTAAATAATCTCTCTCCCCCCCTCTCATTTTGAAGCACCCTAAAGACCCAACCCTTCATCTAGTCAAGGACAATCAATCCTTTCCTCCCTTTTTATTCCCATCCAGGTTTGCTTTCTTTGCTGCTGTTGTTTCTGTCTCTTGTGTTACTTTTGTGCTCTTTGTGTTGTTCTTTCATTTGTAAAGATTTTTAACAATTGTAAAGTGCCCAGAATTGCTGGGAATTGGGCAGCATATAAATATAATAAATTAATATGATTAAGATATGCAGAAGAATACTGTGAACTTCCTTGAGTCTTTATATGGTGTAGGCAGCCTTTTAAGTCCTAGACATACATACATACACAAAGATAAGGCTCCTTGTGGTCCGCTCACTCATCCCAGTTATTATCCAACAGGATTTTTTTATTATCCACTGGAATGAAATTTTAAGCTGCAGATACTGTATCAGTTCAGGGTTAGTATTGCTTGACTGGGAGCTTGTTTCTATTCTTTTCTACATCGTTGAGTTCAACATGTACATGAATAAAGAGACTGAAGTCAAGGCTCTCCTCCCATTGAACAAACATCGGTCTGACATCCTCGCTGATTATATCACCATCTACACTCAGAGGGCTAAAACATCTTGCAATTCTGGTGAATTTCTGAACCTCACAGGCTTGAGAATGGTGTAATACATTAAAAAAGTGACACTTCCACTAGACAATTAACAGAAATGTTGTAAGTTTAATATTGCACATTTAGATACATCTTTCACAAAGCAAAAAAATCTGAAAAACATCAAATGTACATTTAGTTTTCATCAATAAAAAGTAACACAACATTTAATCAAGGATATTTGTATATGCCAGAACACAAGTACATTTTGTTTTGTTTTGAAATGTTGATATTGCCTATAAACTGTGCTTTTTTTTAATCCTAAAGAAATGATCTTTTAATAACTGAGGTTTCTATTCTTACCAATTCACTGCTCAGCTCTACTGTGCTTTAACAAGTCTTTTAAAAACAACTCAAATGAGAAGAGGTTGAATCCATATATGATCTACTCTGCACTCTGCACAGGAATCAGCATAAACAGGAAAGATATTTGAGCAAGAGTCTTTGCAAGCATCCGATGTCCCCTTACTCTCACACTACCTGAATTGAGGGGGCACCACATGTAGACTTGCATGTGATCCAATAATTATTTAACACTTCAACCTCGGTGGTGGTATTCCGTTTTTTTTACTACCGGTTCTATGGGCGTGGCTTGGTGGGCATGACTATGCTGTCGGCCAATCAGAGGTGGTATTTCCTGGGTCTCTGAATCAAGCAAAATTATCGCTACCGGTTCTCCGGAACCTGTCGGAACTGGCTGAATACCACCATTGTTCAACCTTCAATATACCATGGTAACCTTCATAGCATATATATAGAAAGAACACCCAGTATTTGGGGAGATTTGTTTGCAAAATGTTCTACATATTTGCTGTTGAAAACAGTATGAAATGTAAAGCCTTTTGGCAGAGACCTGAATTCTGATAACCTAAAGAACTCCTCTATTCAGACCTTCTCCAAATGGCAGAAGTAGAGGTAGAGTGAATCTCATGCAGGTGTTCTCAGGAGCAGATGGCAAGGAGTTGAAAAATTGGGGCTTACTCCTAAGGAAGCATGTAAAGCAGCAGCAAAGGGGTTTATAAGGAACTGCAGAATTTAGGCACAAAGATGAACTCAATATCTGGGTTTGGTGCGATCATGTTTTCTGTATTAAAAGATTCCAGCAGAACAAAGTCTCTTGCTCTTTAGATTATACGATCTTAATCTGGGAACCACACAAAATACAGGTAGTCCTTGACTTACAACTACAATTGAGCCCCAAATTTCTGTTGTTAAGAAAGACATTTGTTAAGTGAATTTTGCCTCACTTTATGACTTTTCTTGCCACAGTTGTTAAGCGAATCACTGTAGTGGATCAGTTTGTGATCCAATTAAGTGAATCAGACTTCCCCACTGACTCTGCTTGTCAAAAGATTACACAGTGATCACATGACCTTGGGACACAGTAAAGGTCATAAATATGAACCTGTTGCCAAACGTCTGAATTTTGATCACCTGATCATGGGCATGCCACAAAGGTTATAACTATGAAAAATGGTCATAAGTCATGTTTTTCAGTGCCGTTGTAACTTTGAACGGTCACTAAATGAGCTGTTGTAAGTCAAGGACTACCTGTAAGGAGGAGAGAGATCAAATTGGCAATTTTTTCTCTAGAGGAAGAATAGCATGGCAAGATGGCATGCTGATTCTTTGACAAGACCATTAACTATTTTTCTGCTGTTCACTGTAGGTGGTATGCAGTCTCAGAATTAAGCTGAAATAACTACAGTAGGTTTAATATGGGTTGTAATTCTGCAACTCTCCTAAGACCTTCATGGTTTCCTATCCCTGGCTGCCTTTTTTTTCTTCTACTTCTCAAAACTCATTTGAAAAACCTTCAAGTCTTGAGAGCTTATCCAACTGAGTGGAAGCATTAAAAAATTGTCCATCCTTTTTGACCTCTCTAATGCTTAAATAGAGACTAAAGATCCTTTGAGGGAGGAATCAGCACTTTGGACAAAAAAAAAACAAAATCAGTTTGCCAACTCCCTTCTTCCTAGATTTCTTTTGTAAGTTTCTAGTTTGACCTATAGCTCAGGAATTTCCTGGGGTGTTCTCTCTTACAAGTAGTAACTGGAATCAATCCTGCTTAGTTTTTTTAGATCAGCCAAAGTCAGGTGATTCCATGCAGTTTAAGTGTGTAAAGTGTTCCCCTGTGCTTTTAGCTCAACTGCCTGGCAATTTCTTCCAAATTTTCCATCTCTGCCCTACTTCATGCTATTTACTTTCTTCTGCATCCTGCAGCATCTTTCTGAGGGTCAAAAAGAGCAAGAGGGCAAGTCAGATGTCCTAATGCAAATCATACCTATTTTGTAGCTGTCTGCTGATATCTATGCAAGTATAAACAGAGTGAGACTCCCACTGCTGTCACAATCATCATCCTGCTCATTTTGAAACCCCCTCCCTCAACAGATGCCTTCCTAATTAAAAAAAAAGAGTTACATGTGCCGTGATTAAGTCCCAGTTTCTTCCTAGAAACTAAATTTAAAGTAATTTCTGTTCCTGGGCTGAGTTACTTCCTAGGCAGCTCCAAACCCAGGTCATTTCACTGGCTACATTCAAACATTGTGTTTGTCCATGGTTTCTTAGGTCATAATTGCCTGGGTTCACCCTCAAGCCATAAATGATGGTTTATAAATCTCAGCTGGCTGGCTTTTCTGCAACCCACTATAGCTGAATTCAATTAGTGTGATACATAGCCATCATGCATGGCCTCAGGAATTACAGATCCAGGTGTATGGCAAAATTATTGAGAGGTGTATTTGAAGGATCTCATTGCAGACCTGTCTGCTTTTACACAGATCCATCCCTGAGTGAAAAGGTGAGCTTTTGGCATTACAAATGAGCAGGGCTTCATAATGTGTTCCAACAGAAGCCCCCTTCATCCACCCTGGTTTTGGCACTCTCCCTAGTGAATCTGGCAGGCAAGTAAAATAGGAGGTCCTCAGAGATGGATTGCACAAGCTGTTTCCGTGAGATGGATGCCAAACAGGAACCTTCTCATGCAACCTTTTGAACAATGCAGGGAAAGAAAGGCTGCCTTAACATGCTGTATCTGCTGCTGTTAAAAGATGAATTCTTTGCTGCTTTGGGAAACATCATTATTTCCTATTTAACAGAGTGCATCACAGATTACTCAAAGCTTATGGGCCCTTGGTGATTTCCAGGAAGGAAAAATAATGCAACCTATAAATTTTTGGCATGCAACTTGAAAAAGGAGACATATTGGTGAGATGTCCTCTTTGACCCCTGTTCTGGAATGGTAGCAAGCTATTTTTTTTTCCGTTGAAGAAACCTATTTTTAAAAAGAAAAATAGATGAGCAGCATGTAGTACTAGACTCTTGGTCTCATCTGCATTATCAAGGAAACTTGATTTCTCTTATCTCAGAAGCAATTGATTTTTTTTTTTAGTTTCAGCCAATAAAATCTGCACGTTTCCATATAAGGAAAAGAATAGTTCTGAAGCAAAGAAGCATTCTACATTTTTAGATAACGAAAGTATAATCCAAAGTATAATTGCTTTTGAAAAGGATCCCTCTGTTCTCATATACGGATATCCAGTTTTTCAATCAACCTGTTTCAATTTTTGTTCCTGTTAGAGAAATCAGCAAATGATGTATCTTTGTAAATTGTTTGTGCAAACACTTAAGAGAGACATTCCTCTAGAAAGGCCATCACTGAGTTTCAGTATATTGTATATTCTTTCCAAGCAGAAGATCCGGAATTCGATCTCCAGAACTTTGGAAAAGGACTTGGAGCTTGGACAGGAAGGCTTTATATCCAGTCAACAGCCTATTTTGGTTATTCCCAACACGGGGCCTAAAGGTGAAGTACCCAGACTTCACTTTCCTTGGTATCTCCCAGGCTCCCTGTCTCACTGGACTTTTTACATTTACATTGAAGAACAACTACTTAATATAAAACATAGAAACAATATAAAATATATTAAAATAAAAGTATCAGGAAAATATTACAAGACATCCTATAAAACCAAGTACCAGCCTCCAACCATAATTTTTATTTTCTAGAATGCCTTTGAGATTCAAATGGGCCCTTTAAGCTTCCTTATAATTTTGAAACAATAAGCAGCTGCAAAACCCCTGCAGCAGTAAATTTGCCAAGTGGATTCCCCAACAAGACAAAGATAAAATGAGCAGGATCCTAAATGGTGTCTGGCAGGACGAGATGCCTAGGAGGAAGACAGGCAGTACGATGGTGAATTAGTGTTCTGTAACAGGTTTTGTCCCCTGTGGTGGCCAGGTTTTAAATAAGGAAGTCCCCATCACCAGCATCATATTATAAATATACTCTCTGGACCATTTCTAATTTTGAAGTTTATTTACAAGTTATTTAAAGTAGTGTGTCTCGCAAAACTTTTTTTTTGCATGCTGTAGAGGCTCCTATGTAGCCTTCCAGAGAAGTCAATTATCAGGAGAGATCACTGTTCAAAAGTGAACAGTGAATCTGAGCACATTCCAGAGTCTCCTAATAAAGGAAGGTGTTTTTTTTTTTACCACTGTCTATTGTCTTTCCAAAGAATCCCTGAAGCTCTAGACTTTCCTAAAATCAACTTTTCTGAACAGGAGTCTTCACATTCGGATGGCACCAGATTCAAGGAAGCTGCTATCAATACTGCAGGCTTCCAGTCTCTTGGTTTCCTTTTTTAGCACTCATAGAGCTAGATTCATGGCTTCCATGGTGATAACATGCATGCCTATGGAGAACCTAATATAAAGCACAAGTGTTTGGCTGCTCCTAAGAGAAAAGAACATTATATATTAAAAGGAATAGATGGAGCCACATCCACCTGTTATTTCCTTGCTGTCATGGAACAGTAGAAGCCACAGTAGCCACGTTAAAATATAGCAATCTTTCTGAGGGAGAAAACCAAATACAGCAAATCCAGGACACTAAACACTCCAAGTTCAATGTCATGTTCTGATTAAGTTGCATTAATAATAATATACACATATCTGGTATATTCTGGATATATGTACCCATGGTTCAAACTAAGCCTTTGGGAAGTCTCTATTTATAAAAGAGAAAATTTTAAGTGACTATTTGTCAGGAATCAAAACTCATCTTATTTATTGCAGTCAGAGAATTAAGGCTGAGCCAATAAGTGAAAGATTCTGGGATGAAAAAGTGGGTTAGGCCAGAAACCATTACACAAAACTGTCCAAATACAGTGGGACCTTGGTACTCAACTGCTTTGAAACTCATCTAATTTGGTACTCAACACATTTTAATGAGAAAATTTTGTCCCCGATACTCATCATTTATTTGGTACTCAATGCACAACCTAGAACTTGTTGGTGTCGGTTGCCTCATGCCTCATGCTTCACTACCCTTTCCAGGCGAAATAAAGGGTGATGTGTTAATTGTGCTGGAGCTCTTGTCCTGGGCACATCCCTTTGTAGTGTTATCTTAACTTCTGTGGTCATTTTGTGTTTTTCTGAGCTTTTCCCCCCGTCATCTGTACAGGTAAAGTGAAGTTTTTATTTTATTTAATCTAACTGTTTATTTTTAGGTTTATTTCTTATTTAAAGTAATGAAATACAACCCTGTTTTTTACATATTGCCTTAAAATGTGAATTGACTTTGGTTTGGGAATGCATTAAATTTATCTACATTACTCATTATGGGGAAAAGTTGTAGTCATCGTTTTTCATACTCATTGTGCCACCCGGAACCAATGAACGAGTACCGAGGTACCACTGTAGACCATTTTCATGATCACTATTTCATGATGATTTTTTGCAGCCTTTCCTCACAACAAAGGCACATACCTCACTCAACCAAATTTGGCTCTCTACAGCGATATAACCGAGAGCAAATCTCATTACCGGTGAAAATACCAGGATGATATTGAACACTCAATCTCAATTCTTGAGGGGCAAAGGGAGAGCATAAAGTTCTAACCCAATTTGCCTACCTGTTACTTCAAGCAATTTCCTTTAACTAAAAATAAAAGGACAATAACCTAACAGAATAATTCCATTAGTAAAGAGCATCAGAAGTCCAGTTATAACAGAAACCGATGATAATAGTCCTTTATATGTCAAATGCTGGGAAGACGGATGCCCTGCCCCTGTTGGAACCGTTTCCATTAAGACTCCAGGAGCATGTGCCACCTACACACTTGCTGGGTTTTAGATTCCTTCATCTCTTGCCAGTGACTTAGCTCTTCTTCTCCACTACTGTTCTGACCCATAGAAATCCAGCCAATCATCTCTTTGCGCTTTATACTGCGGCGATTGTAGATGGAGATCATCAGGGTGACGTCTGAGAGCTGGAACAAGGCAACTTGGAAGATAAACGTCTCTTTGAAGATAGGGTTTGGCTGTCCGCGTCGAACAGATGTCTTGCAACGAGACATTTCTTGACCGACAGAGTTCAGAAGGCAGAGTTTCCCATAACTATCTGCAGGCAACATTAAAGCGGTAAAAGTTTACTTATTTATTTCTATCCCGTCTTTATTCTTTTCACAAATAACTCAAGATGGCAAACACCCACCTTCCTCCTCCTATTCTCCCCACAACAACAACCCGGTGAGGTGGGTTGGATGGATAGAGGGTGACTGGCCCAAAGTCACCCTGCTGTCTATTTACAGGAGAAAAAAATGCCCGCTTGTTTCTCTTTCTAATACATCACCCAGAGAAGCCACTGGTTTGCCTAAAGCATATTGCTTTAGCTGATCGAAATCATGGCATCATACAAAAAGCAAATAAATCAAACATTAATGTTTAGGAATATGCAGCAATGTCCTTACAAGCTTATCCTAGGATGTCCTCTGCAAAATGCAACCTGTAGGCTTTTCATTACACCTTATGGCTCTTTTTCTTTATGGGTGGGATCTTTTTTTTTTTTTAGTATTGTACTCTGCTGAAGATAAGGCATGAAATTTCATTTCAGGTATGAACAGACAGGCACACTTTAAAATCAAGGACACCCTGCTTCTCTTCAAAGAGTTTCGTCTTCTCTCATTACTTATTGTGTGCATCTATGCCATACAGAACAAGGACCATGAGTTTTCATTTGTACTTTAAGGTATATATGCATGCATAGCTCTGTGTATATATTGTTGGAGAAAGAAATGAAGCATTTAGGGGGGGAAAGAATTTAATATATGTTCAGGATTACAATGTATGCTTATGTAGTACATTCCCAGAGAAGGTGTCCTAAATGCTTCTTCTTGACCTGAAGCTAGGTCAATCACTTATAGCCTGTTAGATATGCATGGTCACCAGCCTCTTTGGGCAACCTCTCATAGCACCAGCAAAATACTGTGATAAACTACCCAAAAATGGTGGAACTATTTTTTTTATTGTGCTTGGTTGGTTAGGAAAACTTCTAATGATGCAATGTAGGGGTTTGGGTTCTGATTGGGCAATTCCTATTGTGGCTTAATGGCTTTTTCCTGTGTTGGATCTTAGGTGATGGCTATTTGCTTATTAATAGGGCTATCTAGATAATTGTCTTTTTTCAGTAAGCTCTTTATTGCTTAAGTGGTGACATCAGCTGTGGGCTATTAAGAAAAGGTGGGGGCTGCTTTCTGTCTTAAGAGCATGTTTCTCAATTTCTCCCTTTGGGAAATATCATAATTTGCTCTTTTTAAATATTCCTCAAAATATTTCATTCTTCTAGGGTGGGTACTGACTTTCTACATTACATTTCAATTTTCAGAACTAAACAGCCTAGGCAAACATATACACATATCATACAAAAGACCTAATATATATTTTTAAAATATGCTTGACACACGTGAACCATTCTCTGGAGGCTTCTCCTGAAGGATGGCATAACATTTCTGGAAATAAACCCCAAAGATAGAAATACAGCAAAGAAATTTTATGCCCTGTAAAGGCCAGTATGGTATATTGGTTAAAGACTGGAAAAAAAAAACAGGTTCAAGTCCACCATCAGCCATGGAAGCTCATTTCATGTCACTTCTCCTCCTCTCTCAGCACAACTCTCATTTTGTAGGAAAAACTGACAAAGGGAGTGCTCTCACTTTAACCTCCAGGAGAAAAGTTGTGATATAACAGAAATAAAACAAATGTAGATGTCCCACTAGCCTCTAAATAGTAGCACCAAATGAGTTTCTCATGGAGAACATTCCAGAAGCACCATAACACAAAAGAGGGTTAGTCCCAGTGAGCCAAAAAAGGTGAGACTGACCTAAAAAAACTTTTCTATTTTCCAGTAGGCAATTTAATGCAAAAAAAAAATGTATTGCTCAACTTGACAGAATTCCCCTCCAGTCATTTAGAACTAAAGAAGCTTCTTGGATGAGAAGTGAAACTTTTTCAAAGAAAAACAAACAAACAAGGAAGTGCACTGCCTTTTAGAAAAAGTACTTTTGGGACAACTCTGTAGAACCTATTCTGTGCAGGAGTAACTGATCCATTCAGGGGGGAAAAACAGGCTGGCTTGAAATTCCAATTTAAAGCAATATGATTGCCATGATGGGACTTGCCATGATGAACCTGAAGGGATACCATGGTGGGGGTTGATCTTCCTCACTGGGAACGGAGCAGAAATCTTCAGCTGGGGCTCAGTAGAACACCCGCTGCTTGCTTAGCGAACACAAGAACTTTGGCCCTCATACTGCTGACTCAGTCAGCTCCTCAGAACATCACATGCTCCAGCAGAAAGCAAACAGAACAGAAGCTAAACAAAGGACATAAAACAGTTTAATATGATGCACTGAGGAAACTGAATTTGCTTTGCAGGGCTGGGCCACTAAGTGTTGTTAAATCTATATGACTATCTCAGTACTTGGGAGAAGGCGTTGGTCCTTATTTTCTACCCTCCACCAGGAAACCTTGCTTGAAAACAAATACAGCTGTCTGTCCACAACTTTATTCATTCTGAACTATATATATATATTCTCTGTATTTATCAAACTGGATACATCTAGAATAGATCAAGGGGTGGGCAACAAAATTCCAACAAATCTTCTCACTTTAAGATAAGTCCTAGAAAATGTGTCAATAATGTAGACCAGACCCTGAGGCTTAGGATTCACCCTTGACAGCATGTGGGAACGTAACAGATTGATCCTCTTTGTTAAGTCCTGCAACAATATTAATCCTGGTATTTCCATTTGGATGCCTTTCCTGTAACAACCTTGGAAATTTAGGCTACTGGTCTCCTAGCAAATTTGTAAGAAGAAACTGGCTTCCTCCTCCGAGCCAACTAAGAGAGCATCCTTCTCAACCGGCACAGTACACTTGCCAATTTTGAATTCCTTCTAGTCTATGGCAACCAGACAAGTAATTAAACACAAAGCTGGGCTGAGATAGGCTCTATTCCATGGCACTGCTACAACATATTCAAGAAAAGGCCATCATCTAATCCAAAAATCTACTTGGCAGGCAGGCAGGCAGGCTTTATGCTGACTTCTAAAAATGTGAACTATTGCCATTATAAGAAAAAAAAAATATGAGCTCAATTTGGAAGGTAGCAAGCCAATCTCCTATCACTCAAACTAGCTTATCTTTCCTTTGTTCACATCCCAGAAGACGATGCCTTTACTCTGACAAACTACAGTACTTGCTGCAATGGAAGTTCGGCTCATTTGAATCTCTGACGCTTTCAACCTCGTGATGATTTTGCCAGGTGAAACAGGTTTGAAAATACCTTCTGCAGTCAAAGGTCACATCTCAATTATATCGGGTTTCTTTTAGAGGAAGTCCCATCCTTAGCCAGCTTTTCAGATTTGTGTTTTTCACTGCACAACTGTGCTCTTTTGTATATTGTTGTTATTTTATTTGCGTAGTAGAGATAATAAGCTGGGGATATCATCACAGGCAAGCAAAGCTCTAATTATTCTATGAAATCTGTTTTTTTTCTTTTATAAGAGTTTGAAGCCTGGGGCTTGGCAGAATTATTTTTTTCCTTAATCAGTGTCTTGTGCACTGTTAGATATGCACCTTTTTGTTGTCTGTTTATTTTTTCACAGTTAAGTCTACATTTTTAAAAGAAAGAGTTTTCACAGTACCTTTCCATAAGCATTAATTAGCAATGTAGGAAATCATCTCATTCCAATCATATACCGTGCACTATTGTACATTATTTTGAAGGGAAACAAAATAATTAAAAAGGCAAGCTGAAACAACACGAAATAGTGGGGGAAACTGAAATTATACTGGGGAAAAGAAACTTGTTCCTACATTTGTGTGTACTCCTTAGGAAAAGCAGAAAAGGGAAAAAATCGAGTAATTCAAGCAAAATGGGAAGAAAAATGTTTAAACTCCTCATAGAGATGCATTCTTGGTCTTCTCTTTCTCTTAGTCTAATTAATTTCAAAAAACAATTCAGAAGAGACAACTGGGAGAGAGAAGAAAAATAGTATGTCTCTGTGCTTAAAGGTGCCTGGCAAGCTGAATGAAGATTTCCAAGAAATCAAGCATTCTTTCAAAATACTTCTAGCGAGCCAATAAATAAACCATGCCAACTTCTCCATCCTTTAGGTAACCTTCTCCAAAGCAGCTTTTAGTCCAAGGCCATCCTAGTCCATAGCCTGATTTCTGATGTCCTGGGCCAGTCTTTCCCAACTTCAGCAAATTCAAAGGTGTGGACCTCAACTCCCAGGTAAGTTGAGGAGTCAAAAAATTCCTACCTGGTCTAATGTAACAAACAATGATGGTCTAGCTCTTTAGCTGCTAAAGCAACTCATTACTCAGAAATGCCAAAAATACTCTAAACACCCAACCTGACTCTACTGAAGCATAAGCAGCTCTGAATGACCAAACTCTACACTACAGAGTGAAATCACATCCTCAAAAATTCTGTACTGAAATGGCAAAAGAGAAGCCCAAATGGCAGAAGATGGTTTTTGTGGTTTGGCAGAATATATACAGTATATCTAGGTCCTGGAAAACCCAAAGTGCTTGTGCTTACAATAGAGGTTGTGTCCTTCCTTCCTTTCCTTCCTTTCCTTCCTTTCCTTCCTTCCTTCCTTCCTTCCTTCCTTCCTTCCTTCCTTCCTTCCTTCCTTCCTTCTCCCTCTTTCTCTCTTTTTAAATATTTTTAAGACGTTTTCAGTTTGCCGAATAAAGTTCTGTTTCCTTGCGTTACGGCAATTGCTCGCCTCTGGTTTTGACTTCCAAGTAAGGCGAACATCTATGGATAATTGATAGGTCCTGTAGCTATTCTGGCTCCAAGCTCTTAAGTTGGTGACTTTACCGGCTCCAAATGTTCTAATTTGTCTCTGAATAAGCTGGGAGTATCCAATTGATTATTATCCTGCTGTTGATTGTGCGGCTCTGCTGTGCCTTCCTCGGCCCGCTCCCACCTCCTCTCTTTTCCATCGTGCATTATTCCTAATGCTCCTAGGAGCTTCTCTGGGGGAACCAGGCGCTGTGGAAATGGGGATCGTCTATTTTAATCTCCAGCATTCCTGCAGGAATTCCAGCTGGGTAGCGAGAAAACGTAACGCACGCTAGGTTGTTTTGCTTATTGGAAAGAAAAGGGGCTGTTGGGTTTTTTTTTTTAAATGGCAGCTTGTTTAGAACATTGTGTGTGTGTGCAAAAGGTACCCTCTATGCAGTCGCCAGCTTAGTCTCTCTGCTTGCCGCCGCCGCTGCTGTCGTTCTGAGGAATCGCCTTTTTCGGTTCTTAAAAGTACTTCTGGCTTCCCACCAGACTGGTTAAAATACTCGGGCATGGACTTGCAGCCCAGAAGACTGGGGGGGTGTCGTGGGGTGGTGGGGGTGGGTCAGGATGGCATATCTCAGCCCTGGATCAACATCCCGGAGGGTTTAAGGATACCCAAGGAAGCTGAGAATATTGCAAAGGAGCTTCTGCAAGAGCCGAGTTGCTCTCCTCGCTCTCTTTTAGACAACCTTGTTAAATACAGATTATTGTTTTCATTAATAAGCGGGAATTAGCCTTCCTCGTCCCCCCCCCCACTCCGTCTCACCTTCTTCCTCAAATCACTTTGTTTTAAAAATTACCTTCAAAGGCACTGGAGCCTCCCTAAAGGTTATGGGGGAAGTACGCTTAATTGTGACGATTCATTAACACAGAGGCTCATTTATTGTTGGCTTTTTCACTAAGCCCAGAGAGGTGGGAGGGGGTGGGAGGGGGGCCCTGGCGAAGGGAGGGGAAGGGGGTTGAGAGAAAGACCCAATAACTTAAGCCAGTGCATTTCGGGGAAGGCTCTCCGTCCCCTGAATCCTCCTAGGGAATTAGGAGTAGGAGTAGTGGGGAAGCCCTGTCCCTATGCTGGGAGCCGGGAAAGGGAGGGGTGGCAGGAGTGCAGAAAGTGCACCTCTATGTGTGTGTGTGTGTGTGTGTGTGTGTGTGTGTGTGAATAAGAGAGAGAAGGAGAGAGAGAAGAAGGAAGAGGAGAGAGAGAAGGAGAAAGAGGAGGCAGAGAGAGAAGCAGAGAGAGAAGGAGAGAGGGGGAAAAAGGAGAGAGAGGAGAAGAAGAGAGGAGAAGGAGAGAGAGAAGGAAAGAGGGAAGGAGAGAGAGAAGAAGAAAGAGGAGGCAGAGAGAAGGAGAAAGAGGAGGCAGAGAGAGAAGCAGAGAGAGAAGAAGGGGGGAGGAGAGAGAGAGGAGAAGGAGAGAGAGAAGGAAAGAGGGAAGGGGAGAGAGAGAGGGAGAGAGAGAGAGAAGCGAATGCCAAATATCTGCAAGTCAAATGAGGACAGTTATAAGACTTAGCATGTCCAACCTGGCATCACCCAAAGGCCAAAGCTAAACTCATAACAGGAACACTTGCTCCTAATGTGTCTGGAGTCAGAACTGCGAGACTCTATCCAGAAGGATTAATTTTATTACCATGTCAACATGGACAAGAATGGATGAGAGATGGCTTCCCCCCCACTCCCCTCTTTCACTTGGGCTACACTCTCTCTGATCCCTAACTCTCCCTCGTGCAGTCCGTCAACCTAACTGAAAATATGAAAAATCCCACGGAGTGGGGTCTGTTTTACAAGCACACCGTCAGGAATGCTACTACTACATAGTTATTTCTTACTTGGCTTCAAAATGGCCTCTGCAGGCCGTTTTTCCGGGGTGTGTGTATGTGTGTTTCTGTGTGTGTGTGTGTGTGTGTGTGTGTACTTATTCTGAGATTGCAGCCACTTTAACTAGACGGGGAAAAAAGAGGTGAATTTACAAACGAGAAGAAGAAAAGAGATGAGGAAGAGATGAAGAAGAAGAAAAGGAGGAAGAAGAAAAGGAAAAGAAGAAAGAGGAGGAAGAGGTGGAGGAAGAAGAAGAAAAGGAAGAAGAGGAAGAAGAAGAAGGGAAGAGGAGGAAGAAGAAGAAAAGGAAGAAGAAGAGGAAAGGAAAGAAGAGGAGGAGGCAGAAGAAGAAGGAGGAGAGGGAAGGGGAGGGGAAATCATCTGGCAAGCTGTTTTGCACACCTCTGGGTTAAAGCTTTTGACTTCCACAATGCCAACCTGGAGAAGAGTTCTAAGCCTTTTATATTACAGATTTTCCTGTAATCAACTACTTTATTTGTGCATCAAGAGAAGGATACTTTTTCTTATTAGCCCACAACGTTACAAAGTCTATGTAACATTGATAGGTCTTTTTTTGTTCCTTTGAACACGATCTGTCAAGAGTACATAGATACCTCAAATAACCCCAGCGTTATTGCCACTTGCACTCTGGAAGGATACGAATAAAAGAACCATTATATACCAAAGCCTTAAACTTTCCTCCTCTCCTACTCTGTGCATCTGTTTACCTGCTTCGTACAGTAGAGACTCTGGCCAAGGAATGTTGGCTCCGAAATTGCAGCCTTAATCGTCGGCTGGGTGTTGAATTCATTTCTCAGTTCAAAACATTGCAATTACAATGGGATACGTGGTGACTCCAACTCCCCCTACCTGCCCCCGATCCCCAAGATTGTACAGGTAGTCTTCGACTTACGACAGTTCACTTAGTGACCGTTTGAAGTTAACAACATTGTTGAAAAAAGGGGACTTAGGAACATTTTTTCACTCTTACAACCACTGCAGCATCCTCATGGTCTCGTGATCAAAATTCAGACGCTCGGCAACCGACTCGTATTTATTGCCGTGACGCGGGTGGGGGTGTTGGGGGG
>JANHGC010009352.1:136749-147791 GCA_027560395.1 Boaedon fuliginosus
TGACTGAGGCACCATATTCAAACCTCTAAGGCGCCATGTTTTATACATATAAATTCCAGATTTGCCCCAGTGGCAACGGGCCCAAGACACACAGAGCAGCCCACCCCGCCAAGTAAGGTCATCTATGATGTTGGAGGGGGTGTGAGGACTTAAGAAGGCCTGCAAACAGCTGCGGCCCAGTGCATCTGTCAAGCCCTGGCTGCCTTTCCTCAGAACTGGCCTGCCCTTGGCCCAGAGCCCGGCCTGGCCTTGGACCAGAGACAGCTTTGCCGGAGCAGAGATGTGCACCAGGGGCTTCAGAAGGCCCACAAATGATGTGGGAGGGGGCGCCAGGGCCTTCAGAAGCCCTGCAAATGCTGTGGCACAAATATACTTCTTTAAAAAAAAACCCGAGCAAGGCCAGGTAATCAGCTAGTTACTAATAATATACTAATATGATAGAATACTAATATGATAGAATAATAAAAAAAGACTTACTGCTATATGGAAAGTGGAGAGATAAGATGCTGTGTGTCCTTCTGGGAGAAACGTGTCTCTGAACCTCTGTCAAATTAGCATGAAAATGAGAATTCTGAACCTGTTTTTGAAACTTAAAATAACCAGGTTTTGGAATTCAGAGTGAGGGAGGAGTACTGAAAAATTTAGCACAGCAGTGTAGTATATGTTGGAGATCACTCGTACATTTTATAGTTGTATGGGGCATACTAGTGAATTGTTTTGAATATTTCAATTTCAATTTTATTTCAATTTTATTAGATTTGTACCCCGCCTCTCTTCACCCCGAAGGGGCACTCGAGGCGGCAACAATAACAATAAAATATACAGTCCTATACAATAAAATGAAAAAACTCATTCATTCACACTCCTCCTGTGACTGGCCTGGGTTTTGCCAAACTAGAATTTTAACTGTCAGCGGAGGGGGGTTGTGTATTTGTGCTTGCACACAAAAGCGGCCGTAAGTGTCGTCATTTTCTGAAGGGGTGGAAAAGCATCCTAGGTAGAGCGATACTGGGGTTTTTTTTAAACCGTCGAAACGCGAAAGGAATGTCTCTCTTTCCACTCTTCTCTGGTTTGAAATCTATTTGTATTGGATTTAGAGTGATTAAAAGAAACGTTATGGTCTTTTTTTTTAATTGCATGCCACAAAGACGTGGGCTAAAGGCATGCAATTTCTTATCAAGTACGTTGAATAATAACGTTGGAAGTCTTCAGAAATTATTTAATTGGCCCCTTAATGATTCCCTTAATAAGTGTGCAACCATCCATTATTTAAAAAAACATCTGTAATAAAAAAAATCCGCATCTTCACAATTATTTCATTCACCTAACTTGTTATAACCAAGCAGTATATAATATATACTAATTAAATATATAGACAATTATCTGCTCCCTTACCAGCATGGAGTGTATGGAATGAGTAGTATTTATATTTTGCTCTCATTTGTTCAGAGGACTAGTCTTTACAAATTATGACAGATTGATTTAACAGTAACCTTAAATAAAAGTTACATAACAACATTACTTTCCACAAGCTCATCTTTTACTTCTTTATATTTCTTAATTATCCCTTTTTCCCTTCCCTCTTTTCTCTGTCTTTCCTCTCTTCTCCTTACATATCTTCAGATTATTAGCTTTTTTACTTCCTTTCTTGTAATAAATTAGCCATAAATACTTTATCTCCTAACATCTTATCACATATTGTTTCTTTGACAGTCCTTCAAAAATTAATGTAAAACATTCTGCCTAATGGAAAATTTTAGACTGGGTTCAGTCAGCAACACCAATAAATCCTGAACAAGCTCCAGAGAGACACTTAGTAAGAGAATACTCAATCCTGCTATTTCATTATATACAGTACAATTGAAGCTTGCCAAAAAAACAAAAGCTATCTTTTCTGATACAGAGAAAGGTGGGGAGGGTGAGAATTACCTCCTGGTTCTGTCTAGAGTGCTGAGCTGCACGTACAGTGGGTGTAGCCCCACTGAGCGGATTGGCTGGGAGCATCCGGAACATTCTCTCATTTGCATCTTCTTCCCGCATCCGGGAGAAGCATCCTCAGCTGAAACTAGAGCAGCACAGCACAGCAGATTCCAACAGACATTGTGATGGTGAATTATTTAAGAGAACTTTTTGGGCAAACTGGTAAGTATAATGGATTTGGGGACTGGAAATGCTTTGACAATAATGAGGTACTGAAAATTGTAAGGTTTGTGTTTTTTTAATAACTGCACATATAAGTGACTTTAGGAAGATTAGAATTGATAAAAAGGGGGAGATAACTGCATAAGGCATAAAGCTACTAATCATGCATTCTGAAAGTTTATTTTATTTTTTATTTATTTATTAGATTTATACACCACCTCATTTCCCAATCAGGTTGAAGGAAACCTTCAAGAAATAAGTCGTTGGCCAACATTACTCCCCCTCCTTCCCCCTTTCTCCATCCATTCTATTGAGTCCTTCCTAAGAACCTGAGACAGGCAGATGTTGTTAAAGATATTGTCACAAGATGTAAATTATTCTGAGTAAAGCTGCCTTTTGTAATTGATTTGTGATTTTTTTTAATGCAGTGGTGTTCAAGTGGTGCTCTACAGTGGTGGGATTCAATTTTTTTTTACTACCAGTTCCGTGGGCGTGGCTTGGTGGGTGTGGCTATGCTGTCAGCCAGTCAGAGGTGGTATTTGCCTGTGTCAGCCAATCAGAGGTTGTATTTTCCGGGTCTCTGAATCAATCAAAATTATCGCTACCGGTTCTAGGGAACCTGTCGGAACTGGCTGAACACCACCTCTGGTGCTCTAGTAGTTTTAGGATGCACCCAAGGACCCTATTACTATCTTTGCTATCTTTTGTCACACTCGTTCTACTTTTTCCTTCTATTCTGCTAGCTCCAGGTACTGCCACATCCACAATCCAGACTTTTTTGTCTTTCTTATAAACAGTTGTTAACTCTTGGATGTTATATGGCAGGTGTTTGTCTGTTTAAATTCTAAAGTCCCAGAGCACTTTAGCTTCTTTATTTTTCATTATTTTGTCTATTTTGTGATCTCAACAATTCTCACTTGTGGGCAAATGGTATTTTTTGCAGATGTTCCAATGCACTATTGTTACTATGTCATGCCGTTGTTTGTAGTTAATCTGTGTAATCTTTCAGCAACTTAATTAGAAGGTCCAATGTTTCTTTGGCTTCTTCCCAGGGGTGGCATTTGCTATCTGTTACTGTCTTCTCAATTCTGACTTTGTATGCATTTGTTCTTAAGCTTCATCTCATATTATTATTTTCAACTCATATATAGTATTCCTGCATCTTGTTTTCCTGGGTTTTGATTGGCAAGATATAGAACCAAGTTGCTAGATTTAATTTCCTTCCGTTTGACCGAGCATGCCTTATAATTTGGCTGCCCTCCATCCCCATCTCAATTCAGCTTCCGTACATGCTACAAGGATCCTATTACATTGCCCCTCTCCCCACAAAGCACTACACATGGAGGAACAGGTATTTGTAGGGATCATTAGCTGCAGAATATGCTGAACAGCTACCAATGTTCTGTTTTACATCTGGACTCTTGGTGAGGGAGCCAATCTTTTTTCATTTCAACAGTGTTGAATTTCAGCTATTATTGGATTTGATGGTAGCATTAGTCAAGTTTCTTGAATTAAAACTGCATTTTTCATGCAGTGTTTCTCAAAGTGTAATAGAACATCTATATTTGGAGATGAAGGGAATGAATAAAATACTGTGTGAATTGGTTTGTGAGTTCACTAAAAAATAAAGATGGGATTTCTAGATAAAATCATTGAAAAAAATATGTTCCATATTGTTTACAAATTATACATGGTAAGACATTCTCATACCATATTTCCCCGAAAATAAGACCCTGTCTTATATTTTTTTTCTGCCACCCAAAAAGGCACCCGGTCTTATTTTCGGGGGATGTCATTCACTGACCAACCTATGAGTTAGTGGCATGTGTATGTTGGGTGGATGTGTAAAAATCAAGCTAGGTCTTACTTTCAGGGAAGGTCGTATTTTCAGGGAAACAGGGTATGTATGTAGTAGTGCTTATTTATTAATTAAAATTATAGTTTAATCAGTTAAGTTAAATACAATTTTCCTTGAAGAAATAAAAGTGGCTTTCCTGGGTATCATTTTAACTTCTTATCCCAACTATAACAAACTTATGAGATGAGTTGGGTTGAAAGAAAATGGTTGACCAAAGTCATCCAGTGAGTTTCTGTGGTTGAGGATAGACTTGAACTTGAGTCTCCCTGGTTGTAAATCAATTTTTTAACCACGACATCTTACATACTCTTTAAGTGCTTTGTTACAGACATGCATTTATTGGGCCTGCTAACAATTAAAAATATGAAAGCAGTAATAAGTATTCTGCAGATGTGACTGAAAGTATTGATACCCCTCCATTTTTTCTCCAATTTGCCATGAAATAAATTGAAACTTAAACAGATAAATGGCATCCACCATTCTTTGTTCCATAGTGCAAGCACTTTGTTTTTGAGGCACGAGTTAACATATTCTTGCAAATAAAACAAATTAAAATGGCATGGAGATAATTATTTTCATCCTTAAATATTAAACTATGTTATTGGATTTTAGTGATCTCTGAAGCAGACTATTCACTTTAATATCATATTCAGTCTCATAATTAATCACTCAGGCTGTTTGGGGAAAAGTACTCAGACATTAGTATCATTGTGTGCAGCAGCACAGTAAACCTGATGAAAGAAAGAAAAACAGAGATTTGACTGGAGAGGAAAGGAAAAAGGTAATAGCCAAGCATGGTAAAGGTAAAGATTACAAAACCATCTTCAAAGAACTTCATGTTCTTGTGACCATGATTGCTAATGTTATCAAGAAGCTTAAGAGCCCTGGGACCATAGCCAACTTCCCTGGATGTGGCCACAAGATGAAAGTTGATTGAACAGAAGGAAAGTTTGAATGGTAGAGAAAGAATCAAGGAAAATTTCAAAACAGATCCTGGCTGATCTGCAAGATCAAGTTACAACAATATCACATTACCCTATCAAACACTGTCTGACTGAAAGTTGTGTCCATGGTAAAATATACTACTTCTTAAAGATTGGCACAAGACACTAAGAGTGTTGTAAGAGTTGAGAAGAGGCTATGAAACCTAAGACAATTGTAGTAGTTTTTCAAGAAGAGTGGCACAGATTGCCAGTTGAGAAATACAAAATCTTATTCAGAGGTACACTTTATTGCAGTTATTAACTCAAAATGATATGCTATGAAATATTAAGGATACCGATAATTATGCCCATACTATTTACATTTGTTTTATTATTTATAAGAATATGTTAAGTCGTGTAAAAAAGCAAAGTATCTTCTTTGTAGACTATTGAATAAAATTAATGGATACAATTTGCTTTTGTAAGTTTCAGTTTACTTCATGACAGATTGCTAAAGAGTTTTTTGGGAAAACATAGAGGTGTACCAATAATTTGGGAAATCTGTATAGTTAATTCTAGATTTAGGACTAATTAACCCTGGAATTATGGTCATACATTGTGGCCATCATTAAGTAGGTCAGCACATGACCTCATCTGATTTTGCAACCTTTTTTGAAGTGGTTGTTATGCAAACACTGTGGTTGTTAAGCAAATGCTACAGTGAATCATCATACTCAATGGGCTTTTTTTTTTTGCCAAAACCTAAAAATGAAACTGACAAAAAAAATGTCAATTGTGGTCATGTGACTATGGGATGCTGAAAATGGCTGTAAATGTCAGATGCCAAGTGCCAAAATGCAATCATGTGAATGCACATGGGCATTTGAACTTTAAAAACAGGTCATAAGTAGCTCTGGGTAGATCCATTGTAACTTTGAATGGTTGCTTAAGTGAGGACAACCTGAAATGTCAGATTAGAGTTATTGTTTATTTTCTTAAAAATAAAACATAAACACAAAAATAAACATTTTTGACAATAATTTCAAAAAATTATCTAAACATGACTTAAATTGATAAGCACTACAAGGAATATAATATCAATAGAATAGGTTTATGGGAACTAAACCTGATTCATTAAATTATCAGCTGATTGTAATTTTAATAGAATAGTGGGATCGTGTAGTCAAATATTATGTCTTCTTCAATAGGCTGAAAGTGCATCCTCTGATATGGCTGCAGCCTCCCCAACATCTGGAAACAGTAATAACTACAATGGAAGACTACAGATGCAAGTAACAAGTAAGTTGAAATCTACAAACGATGTGTCTTATTGTTTTCCTGCCACTGATAAAAATAGATTCTACTTTATCTCTTGTTCTAATTATCTGTGTTTGATTATATCTCTTCCTGAAGTAACTACCGTTTCCCTGAAAATACGACCTCCCCTGAAAGTAAGACCTAGCTTGATTTTTACACATTCGCCCAATATATGTGTGTCCCTAACTCATAGGTTAGTCAGTGGATGACATCCCCTGAAAATAAGACCAAGTGCCTTTTTGGGTGGCAAATAAAATATAAGACAGGGTCTTATTTTCAGGGAAACATGGTATTATCACTATGCTTTCTATCTTATCAATACTCAATACATTATTTTCTTTAAAGAGATATTTTCTTCGTTGTTTCTCCTCCTTAAGCCTAATTAAGAATGCATAGAAGACAGTCAAAGAGGGTCTGAGGTTCTTCTAAATTTTTATCTCACCAGTTCAGTTCTATCAAAGCCCCACCATTCAGTATCACAGTTCTCTCGTTCTCCCCTCTTCTTGCTTCTTCTCTGCCACTTTACCACCGACCTACTTGTTTTCTTTTCTTTCCTCTTACTTTCTCTGTCCCTCTCACTCCATCCACCCTAAATCTTCACCACTGCCATCCACCCTTTCGTCGTCCAAATCCATCCTTATACTAGTAGCCAGCTGGCCTGTCTTAAAGGAGCCACCATTTCCAGGACCCAGAGCCTGACAATTAGCTTTCTTGCTCTTCCCGGTTAGAGTCCTCAGTCCTTCTTCAATCTCCCAATCCTTCCATGCTTTTCCACCATCCCCTTCTTCTGTCTGAGTTCTCAGTCCTCCATCCTTCAATCTCTCAGTCCTTCCATATTTTTCTGCCGTTCATCTTTCAAACACCACATTCTGCTCCATTCTGCTTCCCCCTCCGATCAAATAACTTTCTTTTTCTCCTCATCTTCAATTCAACACCTCAGTCCTCCATCTCCCAGACTCTGCAACTCCTGTCAGTTCCATCACTTCCTCGTCACCATTTACTTTTCTTTCTCCTCTCTCTTCTTCTTTCTGAAAGACTCCTTCATAGATTCCTTTCAGCCTCTGCCCACCATGTCTACTCCTCTGATTTCCAAGTTCACTTTCTCCTCAAGTCTTCCTATCCACTATTCCAAATTTGCCAAACAGCTGATCCGCTCCGATACTCTCTCTTTTTTATTTTTTTCCCCGATTCCTCTCTGCCTGCACTATTTCACTGCAATTTTACACTCCGGAGTTCCGCTTTCTTTCTTATTGGGGCTATTTAACAATTTCAAAGTCTTTTAGCTTACTTTCAGAATATCAGGTTGGATATTTCATCAAACACACTACTGATTGTCTTCTTTCTCCCCTCTGATGTGGTGAGTCATGGCAGTGGGGCTCCTGGAACAGTCGTCCTCTTCTTTTGCCGACACTCTGGGGGGAAATCCTTTGGCCTGGAAGGAATCATGTTTTCCTTTCAAGACCCGAGGTAACCCCTCTTCTTTACCAATCTCTCCAAGATCGATATTGGTCCACTTTAACAGCCAAGAAAAAAATGAAAGGGGAAAGGGAGCTTTCACTTTCTCCTTTTCACCAGCCTCGATGTCACCACCAGAAGCCTCATTGGGGGGGGGATTTACATACTATTTAGCAAGGCATAGCTCATGGTCAAGGTTAGACATGGTGTGGGTGACTTCTGAGTTAAAAAAAGATTTACAGGAAATAGAGATATGGGCAGACCACAATCCTATTCAAGTCACTTGGAAAGGAGAGCAGAAAAGAACAAGATGTAAAATGAATATAAACATATTGAAAGATGAACAATTGGTGAGTAATATAGAAAAGGAACTAAATTTTTTCTTTAAAGAAAATAAAAATGAAGACATGTTAACACAAAATAATTGAGACATGATGAAAGCATTTGTATGTGGAATAATTATTGGATACATGGTAAAGGAAAAAAAGGATAAGCAACAGAAGCAAAATAAAATACAAGAAGAAATTGAAGAACTAGAGAAGAAATTACAGGAAAACAGATAAGAAGATAAAAACACAAAGAGAGTTGATGAGACATAAACTAAACTTAATTATTATTATTTATGATTATTAGATTTATATCCCGCCTCTCTTCACCCCTTCCGGGGGAGCTCGGACTCGAACTTAATGGAGCAAGAAGAAGTATCTCAAAAAATAAAAGCAACTAAACAAAATATATTTGAGTATGCCAAAAAGCCAGGTAAGTGGCTAGCATATAGACTTAAGAGAGAGAAGGAAAAGAGGAGGGTGGAATACCTAAAAGATCAGAGTGGGGAAATGAAATATTGGAACAAAGATAATCAAGAAAGTGAATTTTTTTTTTGAAAAGTTATACCAACAAGAAGAAAATACAGAGATAGCAATAGGGAAATATTTAGAAAGCACTGACCTACCAAAAATTACCAAAGAAGAAGAAGAAGAACTTAACAAATTAATTACAATACAGGAAGTGGAAGAAGCTATAAAAAAAATACAGAAACCCAGTAAGACGCCAGGCCCGGATGAAATACCTGCTGAATTCTACAAAAAATTGCAAGAAAATTTGGCTCCAAAACTACTAGAGGTTTGCAATGAAGTGTTAAAAAATGCAAAGGCCCCCAAATCATGGAACGAAGCATATATATCATTGATCCATAGAGGGAACAGAACCAACATAAATACCAAATTATAGACCAATCTCGTTGCTCAATTTAGATTATAAAATTTTTGCCTCAATTTTAACTCAAAGATTAAAAAGGATATTACAAACATTCATACACCCAGATCAAAACAGATTCCTTTCAGGAAGACAATTGAAAAACAATCAGAGTGATAATGAATGTATTGGAGTTTTATGAGAACAATCCCGGGAGGAAGTTGGCCTTGATATTTATAGATGCACAAAAAGCATTAGATAATATCGATTGGAAATATACGCTAGCACAAATAAAATACATGAAATTTGGGGAAAAATTAATTAACAATAAACAATATATTTGGAACAAATGGCAAAAATTTTGCTTAATGGACAGGAAACTACACCACTAATGATAAGAAGAGGTACATGCCAAGGTTGCCCACTTTCCTATTTATTCTTACATTAGAGACCTTATTAAGACAAATTAGAAGAGATCAACGGATAAAGGGGTTAAAAACAAAAGAAGAATATAAAGTACAAGCTTTCGCGGACAACCTGGTATTTTTAATAGAAGAACCAATTGTAAACAGGACCTAAATTATTAAATAAAATTGAAGAATATGGAAAAGTAGCTGGCTTAAAAATAAAACCAAAATTATAACAAAGTATATATATCAGTAGGACAGGGAACTAAACTAGCAGAAAAACTAGGCCTACAGATAACAAAAAAAAATTAAGTACTTAGGAATTTGGCTAACATGAAGATGCTCAACAATCAAAGATCATAACTATACAAAATTAGCACAACAAATATTGGACAGATGGGCAAAGATGAAATTATCGCTGATGGGGAAAATAACCAATATTAAACGAATATATTACCCAGACTAATTTTTCTATTCCAGACAGTACCAATAACACTAAATAAAAATTATTTTAAAGATTTGGAAAAAATTATTGCAAATTTTATATGGCAAGGGAAAAAAGCCAGAATCAAATTAACAGCAATGCAAGAACCGGAAAAAAAAGGTGGATTAGGATTACCGGACTGGAAGCTTTATTACCAGGCGTCTGTGATGGCATGGTGGAGAGAGTGGGTAATATTAAGGAATAGGAGATTGCTGGCAGTTGAGGGACATGATTTGCAAATAGGGTGGCATGCATTCATATGGAGGGAAAATAAAAAGCTACTTTCAAAATCACTTTATTAGAAGATCCTTACTGGAAACATGAGAGGCAATAAAAGGAAAATTATACCCTGCTGGCTTTCTACGATGGAAGCAGTTATATACCCAAATTTGATAAAACCAGAGAAAACTTTGACATATGAAGATATTTTACATGGGAAAGGGGAATTAAAATTACAACAAGACTTAAATTTGGAATGGTGGGAACATCTACAGATTAAATCAAGGTACAAAAAGGATAAGGAGAAATATGTAATGACGAAAGAAAAGCAAGAGTGTGATAAAATAAGATTAGGAGAGGAAAAAATGATAAAGAAAATCTATAAATTTTTACTGGAACAAAAGACAGAAGAAGGCATAATGAGGGAAAACATGAAGGCATGATCTAAAACCCGGGGATATGCAATAGAAATAGACAATTGGCAACATGCCTGGGTAAGAAACTACAAAAATACCTTAGCGACAAACTACAGGGAAAATATGTATAAAATGCTATACAGGTGGCACTTGGCCCCTCAGAGATTAGCGAAAATGTTCCCTCAACTGCCAGCAAATTGTTGGAAATGTAATCATATAAGAGGAACGTACTATCATATGTGGTGTACCTGTCCTCAAGCAAAAAAATTTTGGAAAAAAAAAACTGGATAGGGGAAATCTTAGGGAAATGAATAAATTTAAACCTGGAAACCTTCCTGTTGTCGGGTTCGACATCGACGAGGGGGGAGGCATTGCTGGAGAGAGCCGTTCTGCTCGTCGTCGGCTAGATCCTACTCACTTCCGGGTGTGTGCGCGTGCGTGTGGGTGGCAGGGGTTTTTCTACTCACTTCCGGGTGTGTGCGCGCGCGCGTGTGGGTGGAGGCTGGTGGGATTTTTGATTTCTATAAATGTTTGGTGGCTGGGATGGGATGTAGGTTTGTTTTTGGCTATACGTTGTATCAGAGTCTCTTCAGTAGCTGTATAAAGTAAAAGACACATTGCAAGCAT
>JANHGC010009352.1:184149-194393 GCA_027560395.1 Boaedon fuliginosus
TGGAGGAGTGTATGTGGTTTTGATATATTATTGTATAGGACTGTATTTTATTGTTGTTAGCCGCCTCGAGTTCCCCTTTGGGTGAAGAGAGGCGGGGTATAAATATGACTAATAAATAAATAAATAAACAACTGTGACTTATTCTATAAACTGTGGTTAAAATAAACAAGATCCAATCATTGAAAATACGGGGAAAGTGATAAAAAAACAATGCCATATGTAAATATTCAGATTCCTAAATGAAATCAGCCCTGATTGTTCTTTGGAAGGGCAGATACTGAAGCTGAAGCTCAAATACTTTGGTCACCAAGAGAGAAATGAGGACTCAATGGAAAAGACCCTGGTATTGGAAAAGATTGAAGGCAAAAAGAAAAGGGGATAGCTGGAGATGATCTGATCAGATAGTATCATTAACGCAATGAACATGGATTTGGGCAAACTCCGGGAGACATTTAATGTTCCGTCACACAATGCCCACCTAGAAAGCCACTAAACAGGGCATGAATCAATGACACCTCTTGTCTTGTGTTCCTTAGTAAATAGCTTCAGAGGAATATTTATAACGCCAGGGAAAAAAAACTAGCTTAAAACTGTCAGCCTTAAACTCCAATTTGATCATTCAAATCAATGTCTATTACTTTATCTTGTAGTAAATTCCACACTAATCTCCTTTAATGGTACAATAATTATTATAATTATCCAAACTGTTCTAAGTCTTCTGAACTCAGAACAAAAGAGTCTGTGCTTATCCCAAGTAGGAGACAAGATGGGAACAGTTCATTACATATAGTCTTGAGTGACATAGTATCTACAACCAGTTTGTTCTTTTTTAAAAAATTCCTCCGAGCCTTTTACATTTGAAGAAATGTTTGTCGATAAAATATTTTTGCTGTCAATGGCTAAAGCTAATTGAAGGCAGGAGAGAGTGGAGAAAAATTGGTTAAACAATGTTTAGGTATTAAAATCTGCTTACAACTTAAAAGAAAATTACTACTTGCCTGCTGAATAAGTTCATTGCTATACTATTTGGAATTCTGTGGTTACAATGTGATGTTCTGCTTTATTGTGCCTTTTTTTTAGGCAAGCTATTAATTGTAAAATGTCTACAGTGAAATACAAAACAATACAAATCTATTGGACTTTGGAACCAACTACCCGTGGAGATAAGAACCATCCCTAATCTGTTGGCCTTCCGCAGAGCCACCAAGACCTGGCTCTGTCGGTAGGCTTGGAATTGATGCCCCCCACCCTTGGAATAGTGTATTGGCTGGTGTATGATTGTGTTTTGGAATTTTAATATATTGTACTACTTCACTGCATTTTAAATTGCTGTAAGCCACCTCAAGTTCCCCTTGACCGGGGAAGAGAGGCGGGGTATAAATCTAATAAACAAACAAACAAACAAACAAACAAATAAATGCCCAAACTATTGCTTATTGAACTTGTTTTTCCTGCTATTTATTAAGAAAATGTATATGGTCGCCAGGCTATGAAGTATAAACTGCCTCCACAATGGTATACCCCATGGAACATTCTGTCTTAACACAGTGGCTAAAAGTCTATACACAAGACAACCCAACTGGATATTATATCCCTTGCACTCAAAAACTAGAGAGCCAGCAATTAGACTACAATGCATGGCCTCTGTAGATGCCCTACGCTAAATAAATATGGCCACCCAACCCATTCACTCATTCAGGGTGGTTACCTGTAGTCCTCAACTTACAACAGTCCATTTAGTGACTTTTCAAAGTGACAATGGAATTCAGAAAGTGATTCATGATCGTTTTTCACATGATCGTTGCAGCATTCCCATAATCACATGACCAAAATTCACTTGGCAATTGACTCATATTTATGACAAATGCAGTATCGTGTGATTCTCTTTTGTGACCTTCTGACAAGCAAAGTCAATAGGGGAGCCATATTAATTCATTTATTTATTTAGATTTATACCCAGCCTTTCTTCCTGCGACAGCGAGAACGCAAAGTGGCTGACAGCAACAAGAACAATATATAATTCAATAAAATTCAAAAACAGTTAAAAATTAAAGCAATATAAAAGTTAAAAACAGCACCATATTAACAACAATACAAATATACTACTTTCATGCACGTGGGAAATAATTAGCTCCAAGCCACTGGAAGAGCTACATCTTGATGGCCCGGCAGAAGGCTAACAAGTTAGGGATGGTCCGGACCCCCATGGGGAGCTCGTTCCAGAGGGCTGGTGTAGCAACAGAGAAGGATTTTGCCCGCGGGCCTGCCAGCCAGCACTGCTTAGCTGACAGGACCCGGAGGAGGCCAACCCTGTGCGATCTCATGGACTGCTGGGAGGCATAAGGTAGAAGAAGGTGGTCTCAAAGGTATCCCGGTCCTAAGCCATGGAGAGATTTAAAGGTCATCACTAACACCTTGAATTGTACCCGGAAGGCTATTGGGAGCCAGTGCTGCTCACGGAGGAGAGGTGTTATGTGAATGTACTGAGGCACAGTACATAATCACTCATGTGGCTGCATTCTGGACCAACCATTTAACAAGTGTGTTACTAACTTAGCAACTGCAGTGATTCACTTAACTGTAACAAAAAAGGTCATAAAATGAAACAAAACTCAATCAACAAATATCTCAACAGAAATGTTGGACTCAATTGTGGTACTAAGTGAAGAACTACTTTAATCATAGACTGGAACTGAAGTAAGAAAATTATATTCTGGAAGCCTCCCAAAACTTTATTAAAAGTTTTGAATTCAAAATTCTTCATATTTGGATTTTTGACAGGCTGCTCCATGCTCATTGGAAATCTTCCACATAAAATGTATTTTATGCATAAAATACTGTACAGCACCCTTCCCCCCAAAACAAGATCAATGTCCAATGGAAGGAAGGCAGATGTGTCAGAACATTGGGTGCAGACAATCTGCAGTGCCAGTGCCTTCTTTGATTTTTCTGAAAACATTTAAACTGGCACATGGAATTGTTTCTATTATTGTTATTCTGATTGGGTAGGTTTATACATTACACTGAGTTTTGTTTTAATCATAACACTATACCAGAATCAAATAAATCATGGTTTGTAAAATAAGCCAATGAGAGTTGAGACATACCACACATAAATAAGGATCAAACTGACTACTGTGGATTTGTCCTATGATTAGTTTGGATCCACAAAACATTTGTTCCAAAACAGCCTCACTGAGGTCAACCACAGGGACAAAGTGATCTGATGATAATGAAAGTTGTGTAACGAGTTTCAATTATTGTAGGCAAATGCATTCCTCACAGTTACTTCACAGTACTATTGGAGAATGCTTCAGAACAAATGTAATTCAGACAACCAGTCCATTGGCTAATACAAAAACACTTTCCTACTTTCATAAACTTAGTGAACACTTTTTGAAATGAAATTATTTTTTTCTGTAGCCCAAAGGACTATATGCTATAAATCCAATTCAACAAAATTATACGATTTCCCCAAAAACATGCCCTGTGAAAAAGAAAGTATTTAAAACATATTTCTAGTTCATTTCCTCATATCCAAATTGGTATCCAAATTTATTTTTTCTGTAGTCAGTTACCTACACAGGTCATATAGTTGAACCCTCTCTGTTCAGTGTAATTTCCACTAACACAGAGAAAAGTCTGGTTTGGCTGATTGTAGACCAAACATTAGTAGTATCCTTTTGGGGAAACATGAAATCCAATTGATTTCCAATTGGAAGTTCTAGGGATTTGTCAATAACTTGTCCTTTCAAGTCTTGGTCTCAGTATGGATGTACAGGATCCCTTGTTCCCTTGTTTAGCTGATCAGATTCTATACTATAAAACTTTTACTTTTTTATATATGGCATCTATTCCAGGAAATGCTGTTTTATAACCCTTAAGAGACCCGATATGATAAACTTATCTAAATGCAGTTCCAAATGACATATCCAGTGTGGCAATTATATGAGATCAGTTTTAGTTTTTGCAGTCTAACAGCATGCGCAAGACATTTGTGAGAACATGTTCTACAGCAATGGCTAATTCAACTAGTCATGGATAAATAAATAAATAAATAAATATTTCCATATTAACATATTATGGAATATGTTGTTGTTTATTTATTTATTAGATTTATACCTCGTCTCTTTTCCCCAGTCAAGGGGAACTAGAGGCAGCTTAATTGTTAAAGCGTCAGTGATGTGAACATCCAAAAGTGGTACCTAGAATATTGTCATAACTATATCCTTAGTTGGTCCACAGAATTTTATCATACATATTTTGAATGGAAAATATTTTTTTCTCTTGGGCAATCGGATGAAGAAAATGAAGGTAAGCCAACTGCAAAGATTCTTAGAGAAAACTTTTTTTAGATCCATTTCTATGTGGGATTCTCCCTTGCTATGGACAGAATTATTTTGTCAATAGATTGACTTTACTGGAAGAGAGACAATCATCTTTTCATACCATTTATCATGATCCAGCTGTTCCTTAGGTGCTAGAACTTACCGTAGTTATGTAATGATTCTATTCCTATCTGTGAGACCTGATTCAAGGAACAGTATTTAAGAGGTTTATACATAGTGTTTGATTTGAGACCATAATTGAGCCCAGAAGTTCATATTTATTTACTTTATTAAATTTAAACAAGCCAGGACAACTAATAAATTAAATGCTGTGTCTTCCCTCAAAGTACCCTCTTGTCTCCTGGTTAGTTATTTAATATCTGCCTGAAGTTCTGGTGTGTTGAAGACATCCAACAGTATTTTTCCATAATATTGTAATCAAGAGAGGCCAATCTAAACTAATAGTTAACACTCAAATAATGTAATAGCTGCTGTAAGTAAATAAGCTGAATTTGAAAAGGTGGCCATGGTGTAAGTAATTCTCCCATTCAAATAGTATAGGAATTATTCATTCTGAATAAGGTTGCGTTGGAAGAATAAGTTTGCAGTACAGGGACACTTCCAGATTTATCACAGTTATAAGGTTCTATGACGTCTATGGATACAATTATCTACTATCATTTAGAGTTTATGTGAACTGTCCTATTTCTGGAAAGGACATCTTCAACACAGTGAAGGTTAAAAATCTTATCATACAAGTTCACATTTTTGATGCATTCTTAGTGTAAGTATTTGGATTCACAATGATAGCCCAATCTCACAACTAGTTCAGTTGCTAGCATAAAAGCAGATCCAAAAAGCATTCTAATTTGACAGCTATCAAATTGAATATTCCTTTTACGGTAGTTAATAAAAATCCTCAACAAAGTTACACACTATGGCGTATGCACGAATTGGTGAACAAAGTATCCATTCTTAAATCTTGTTCCAAATTAGTTAGCTATGGTTAACAAAGTGTCACTATTAAATCAAGTCCAATAAGAGCATAGACTAAAGTTTAGTCACTAAACGGTGATCTAAATATTATGCTCTAGTTAGAATGTCACTAAACTTTCACTCTTTAACTGTTTTAAAAGATCCTAAAAATAAAACCATTTATTTATTTATTTATTATTTATTTATTTATTTCAATTTATACCCCGCCTCTCTTCCCCGATCAAGGGGAACTCAAGGCGGCTGAATTATATCTCATGTATTCCAATATATTTTTCAGTTTTTATTTTAAGATTACAAAACTAATTCCATGCTTATATATTTATATGGAACTAAACCTCTGAATTTATTTTCTACTAATGAACGTGCTCTTTATAATAGACATAATAGAAAGGCAGATCATTAGATATGTAATAGTATCTTTAAAAACAGTTTTCTATTAATCTTCTATCCTGTTTTGTAAGCAAAGGCAATTTAAAAAACCCTCTCTGAATTCAGTAGACTGATCTTCCAGCAGTGTAAGACTGAGCTGAGCAGCAAATCTTCCAGACAGATTGTTTTGAATTCACAAAATTCTATCACAATCCCCATTTGTCTGTTTGTCTGTTACTGTAAGTTTAAACAAAACAATAGGGGTCTGAACTGTATTTTTCTATACTATTCAAGAGACCTATTTAAGATTATAGAAGGCAACTGTTTTTAGAAAAAAGGAAAGCTCATTTTAACAGATACATAAAGTTCCCAGAATTTTTACATTCCCAGGTATTAGAGAAAAGCAGAATGGTTTAAAGTCAACAGGCAAGTCGGAATCCTACATATTCTGAGGTTGCAGGAAAGTGAAGTTTTCCTTTTCTTTTAATGGATAATTCCTAAATTCCAAGGAAGATATATTAAATAGCATAAAGATTGGTGCAAACAAAAACTAGTCTTGTGCAAAAAGCAAACTAAACCACTATCAAACCACTCCCAACCGGTGCGCTTCTTAATATTATCAAACATCCCTGAGCAAAGCTCCCTTCATCTTTGATTTTAAACTTTTATTTTTCAACCAAAAAAGACCTGGGCTAATGAAAGCAATGGGGCACTGTTTGAATAAGAATTAAACTGGGAGAATCAAAACAGGACTTATATAAGCTACAGTCACACCTATGTTAAAATTTAACCTCTGCAAAGCAGAAAGAAGCTTTCCAGTTCTCCCTCTGGGAGGTAAAACAGCTGGAGGAAAGTAAACGTTTCTTGACTTCATGATTTTAAAAGAATCATGTTTCAGCTTCTCTAAGTGGCAACTTCCTCTACTAAGTTTACAATACTTTTTTAACAGAAGTATTCACACCAAATCATGAATCATTCCATCACATGTTGTTTCTTTGTAGCTTAGAACTGATGTAGGTGAAATAGGGGGTGAGAGGAAAAACCTGTCATATTACCTATTAATCGCACAGCTCTACAAATTTCTATTGTCATTTAGAAGATTTCCTGGGATATCAGGTGAGTAAAGAGATAATAAATACATAAAATATTTACAATGTAGAAATTTAAAAATCCAGATTTTATTCAAGATCTGAAAGAAAGATAAAACAAAATAAAGACCTCTTTGCAAGCCGCTTTCACCAAACTCTGAAAAATGTAATATCAAAGATATTGAATATTTTAAATCATAAATGGTTAAAAACAATCACATTTAATGTGATGTAATAAAGTCCACCTGTTTTCTATCCAGGGTCTATAAATGTATGTAGCAATCCAGTCCCCTTTGAAGAATTTTTAATTGCTTTATAACTTAGGGGTAGAGAAAGGATTCATGGAAACTGTTCGCTAGTGCTACATATTTAGTTACAACTTCTAAGTATTCACAATAAAACTCAAGAGAAGGATTGTAACTTAGTGGATAATTACTTTTTTTATACAACTTAAATGTTTCTAAAGATGAAGGCTGTCCTACTATTACAAAAAATGAGACAGAACTTAGAGGTGGAGATATCAAAACTTTATATGTCACATCAGCTGTCGTGTACCTCCCCCAGCTATTCTTGTCCCCCTAAGATACTTTTTGTCACAGCTATTCAATTGTCAAACTAATCTATTACTGAATATTAAATGAAATGGAAGAAGTTGTGTATTTCACAACTGGTAGCAAAAAGGCTCAGATTAGTCCTACAGTGCAAATTATTATTTATTGTGAACCAGTGAACCAGTAATAATTATATCTAATCATATCAAGGAGCCCATATTAAAACACTTTGTTTTAACATAGTGTTCATCCTATTGTTTACATATTCTATAAAAGCTGTTTCAGCTATGATGTGATGAAAACTTTACATTCTATGCACAATTACAATCAATTATACTTTAATGATGCATATTCTTACCAAATACAATACTCCCTCTATATTCATAAACAGTGCATACCCAGAAACATTAGTAGGACTACTTCACATTAATAGCATAATTCAGTTCAAAAACAAGGATCCTCACAGATCACTAATATCTATCACTGCTGTGAGCCTTTTGTTCACATCCAATAATACCACATAAAAAGCAATTATATTTTAAACTGGTTTGATGAACAACATAGTAAAATGGCATTCTGATTGAGACAATTGATAAACCATAAATAAAAGGTTTGGACTTAGTGAAATCTAAAACAGACCATCCAAGGACCTGCAACTTCCAAAAGCACATGAATGCAAACCTGACCACAAACCCAAAAAATTACTGCTAATAATGCACTGAAGTGTAGCAACCATATTTTGGCAGGAGTAGCTAGGAGGGAACTCAAGTTGAAATTATCTTAGGAAGTTTCAGGTAGGAGAAGCACAATTTGGAGACTTAGAACAACTTCTGCCAATCTTGCAAGATAAAGAAAAAATAGTTACAACAAATGCCCTTTATGGTGTCATTTTGCTAAAAAATACAGGGTAATCTGTCCCAGCACTAAGAATCTGAAAATCTTAAAAAGTATTATTGACTCTCCCACTTAAGACAGCATATATCCATCTCTATTATTAACAGTTATTCTACCTGCCTTTCTAATGATATCTCTTATTATCTGCTTACAAAGAATTTGAAAATGTACACAGGCAAAGTGCTGTTCTTTCCAAATCATAACCAGCCAAGGTAGACCCATCCTTTTCATATCCATGTACAAACAGTCAAGGTACATTAACATAACTCCTGTGGGTGGCTCCTAAAAACCAGACAATTGTTATATTAAAACCATCCTCACATTTCCTGACTCTTTTGAAATGCCAGATCTATTTTCTGGGTTATGCCTTAATTTAAACAGGAACAAAAACAAACAAATCCTCAAATGTGGAAAGTCCATGTCGTACATTAGCAATTATCTTGCAAAGAAAGTTGCATATTTAGCAAGCTAAGAACATCTACTATCAATTTTGGGGCACTGATTTCTCTCTTTCTCTTTCCCAGGTTCTCACATTCACATACTCTCCCCCCCCCCAGCACAAAATGGCGACGTGGACAATTGGGGGAGGAGAAGAAATAAGAGTGAAAACATCCTCTTAAGAACAAGGAAGAAGAGGGGAGGAGGGAAGGGCATAAGAGGACATGGGGGGGGGGGAGATGAAGACAAAAGTGAATGGACGGAAAGCTACTTTCTGAAAATAGGAAGAAAAATGGTAGTTTAGAAGCAAAGAAGGGGCTGTCGCTCCGAACAAAAGATGAGCACGAAAAACAGGTATGAAGGGATAATTAAACAAACCGCTGGAAAAGAGAAACCTTCCAAGTTCAACTCTGTCTTGAACCACCACGTCTCCCCAATTTTAAAAAAGGAGACACAACATTTTGAAGAAGATCGGGTTAAAACCGGGTAGCAGGCGGGAGTTTACATAATTTGGCAACCTCCAGACACACGGCAGACTACAGTATCCATCATCCGGAATTTCGCTCCCCGGCGAGCCTGTCTGCGATCACACACGGCTGGGGAAAGGTCGAATAAATCGCTCCCAGGTTGACGCGGCGTTTTGCCCGTGAAGACGGAGAGATTATAAAGATTTGGGGGGGGGGGAGGGCGAGGAAAGGTTCTTCGCAATCAGGTCCTTCCTGAAACTCCACACACCGAATTACATTGTTTCAAAAAATGGGGGTCGCGGGGTGGCTGGGAAGCCTCCGCGCCCCTCCTGGACCCTTGGAACAAGGGCAGGCGCTCCGATTCCGGAAAAGGCGCCCAGGCCGCGAGCGGCAGCGAAGGGCAAAGGATCGCCTCCTCCTTACCTTTTCTTCTCGCAGGAGCCGTCCGTCGTCGGGCCAGGCTCCATGGTGACGGCGGAGGCCAGCTTTGGGCTGGCCCAAAAAGGCTCTCACAGGACGGCGGGCTTCAGCGGCCTGCAAAGGCGAAGGAAAGAAGCCAACCGAGTGCGGGAGGCGGGGAATTTCTCTCTCCGAGCCGCGTCTGAGGCGCTTCGCGAGTGGCGGCCGCCCGACTTGTGAAGTGGAGCTGGCTGAAGGGGGCGGCAGAGGGGAAAAGCCTGACAGGCGGAGCAGAAACCCGCCGGCCTCGGCCTCGCCTTCTCGTCACGAGCGCTCTCTGCCCCAATGAGAAGCCTCCTGGCGGCCCGGCCCCCCTCACAACCCCGCTCGGATGAGCCTCTCCGCGGGAAGGCGTGGCGGGGCTTCCGGGCTTCACGTGTGCTAGGAAGGATGCGGGAGCGAAGGAGCAGCCGGGCTCGCTTCGGAGGTGCTTTTCGTGTTTTAGTTGCTTTATTGTCTATGGAGGTTCTCGAAGTCATCCGGGTCACAGAGTTGTCCCAAAGGTGTTTCGTTTTTTTCAAGAGGCAACTGGACTTTCTGTTTTTTCTTTGCAAACCTTTCGCTTCTCATCCAAAAAGCTTCTTCAGACCTTCAGGTCTGAACCAGCTTCTTGGAGGAGAAGGGAAACGTCTGCAAAGAAAAACAGAGCTAAAG
>JANHGC010009355.1:7286-18890 GCA_027560395.1 Boaedon fuliginosus
AGCGCGCTTTTGACAGCCATTTGGAAAGCGCGCCCACGAAGCGGGTAACCAGCGAACCGGGAGAAACCCACCCCTGACTCTATTCCTATGCTTATAAATGTCTGAAAAGCCGACTGGGTCCTGAATAGTTTAACAGTGTATTTTGCACACCTGCAAGGTTTCATTAGCTACTTATTCCATTGGGTAGCAGGAACACCTGGTTATTATCTCTTTTATAAGTGGGCCTGTGATAATAATATTGCGTCAGATATTTAATCACCCATGTTATTGTGCTGAAAAGAAAAGGATTATGTTCTCTACTAAGTTGGGAAACTTAATGAAATATTTCATTTGGAAATGATTTCTTTTGCCAATTAACCTATATCTCATAATAGGCTTTGCTTGCTCTTATATAATGCATGTATCATATCATTATTAAACAATTGCTAGGGCTTCTAATAGTACAATGATAGCTATTTCTTTTGACATTGTTCACTACCAGGAAGTACCATACATTGTTCACTACCAGGAAGTACATACTTGATGAATTTGCCCCTTTAATTTATATACTCTTGATCTATAAATAATATTCAAATATTAATATTTATGGCAGCTTAAGTTACTGAATGGGGTGTACAGGTAGTTGTTGATTTACAGCAGTTTATTTAATCACCTTCAAAGTTAAAAGAGCATTGAAAAAGTGACTTATGACCATTTTTCATACTTATAACCATTGCAACATCCTCATGGACTCATGATCAAAAATCAGATGCTTGGCAATTGACTCATATTTATGACTGTTGCAATATCCTGGGATCATGTGATCACCTTTGCAACCCTCTGACAAGCAAAGTCAATGGGGAAGCCAGATTCATTTAACAGGTGTATTTACTAACTTAACAACTGAAGTGATTCACTTAACAACTGTGGCAAGAAAGGTTGTAAAATGGGGAAAATCTCACTTAACAACTGTCTCACTGAGCAAAATAAATTTTGGGCTCAGTTGTCATAAGTTGAGGACTACCTGTAAATCAGGGGTGTCAAACTCAAGGCCGATGAGGTGATTAAATCTGGCCCGTGGGGCCCGCCTGGAAATAGCAAAGGACCAGCCTGCGGTGCCTCTGGCAGCCAAAATTGCCATTGGCCTGGACAGCCTCCTGCAGCACCCTGCCGCATACTGTTGGTTCATGTTTACTCGTCCACCAGAACTACAAGGTCCCTCTCATAATTAGTATTTTTGAGCCAGGTTTCCTCTAATCTGTACTTTTTCATGGTTATAGCTGCCATCTTGCCCCTCAATGTAGGTAGTTGTGCCCACCAAGATTTCTAGAGTAAAAATTGGTTGCCCTGAGAATGTGCCTGAGAAAATTCCCCTGACTGGGGAAGAGAGGCGGGGTATAAATGTAATAAAATAAAATAAAAATAAAATGCATTTTTAAAGCAGACAGCAGGTCTGAAGTTTCAGATGCACAAAATTCTACCCTTTCCACAGAGTAGTAACTCATGTGCAGCCTTGTCTGATGAAACAGAGAATCCAAGAAGGGAAAACAGGTTTAGGGAAAACAGATCAAGCACTACAAACACAACCTCTTGTACTAGCAGCTACTAAAATGTCAGGTGGCCTTAGCTGTCATGCCCTTATGATCTCCTGGTGGAATGGTAGTTCTTTTTCGGAGAGACACCTTATTCTTTTTGGATACAAAAAGCATTAATTTCAGCCTATTACAAATTATGATGGTGTTTCATTTCCAATTCACCCCTCTACTTTCTGTGTATGATTGTCCTAAGACAATCATACACAGAAGGAAAACTGGATGTAATTAAAGTAAATTTCTGTGGGGGAAAAAGTATCCTTGGGATACTTATAAAAAATTAACTTTGTGTCTTTGTATGCTGCTGCAGATATGTGCCTGGATATTTCACAGCTTTGTTATATTAATAATAAGTTACTCATTAGGGAGCCAATTTGGAGTAGTGGTTAAGGCACCAACTGAGAGATGGTGAGTTCTAGTCCTGCGTTAGGCATGAAAGGTGATTGAATGATTTTAGGCCAGTCACTCTCTCTCAGTCCTAGGAAAGAGGTAAATACAAAGCACTTTTGAAAAACCTTGGCAAGAAAAAAACTGTAGGGCCTCATCCAAACACTTTCTAAGAATTAGACAAAATTGGACAGAAAGAAAACAATTAGTAATAAATAGTAGTAATAATTTCTCTACAACAAATTAGTCTTCATAACTTATTTCTTCCATCTCAGGATCACATTTCTCTTTTACATTCTTGTTAAACAAAACGCCTTTATTCAAATTACTTTCCTGCTTTCATGTTAGTTATACTGATCTTGTTCCTTATTTGGCACAAATAATATCAGATTGATATTATAGTCAGAGGCTCCCTGAGATCCTTTCATGCTCTCAGATTATTTCTTGCTTTTTTAAAAAAAACATGGGAACCATCCAATCTGTCCTTAGAACTTTACCTGAAACTGGTATCCACACCATTCTTCTCTCTACGTGTGGCCACATTTTCAAGTTCAGATTCCCAAATACCCTTAACCTTCAGAGGGGCTAAACATGGATTGAGAATAGACATGCCAATACTCTATATAAGGCACTTTTTTTTTGTTTTTTTTTTTTGTTTTTTTTTATTTTTTATCTTTCTTCAGAATTCTTTCGTTATGTAACACAGCTTTGACTATGTCAACAACAGCAGCAGCAGCAGCAGCAGCAGAAACAACACACTTGCAGGGAGGAGCATAGAATATAATGTGGAGGTGTTGAATGAGGATAGGGAAGACCCAGGTTTGTGCTTGTCCTTCATTATGGAAACTCACCAAGTAATTTGACTAGTCATGTTTTCTCAGCCCAACCTACCCCCTCAAGTTATAGTTCTTGAGATAAACTTAAATGAGATTCCCATACGATATATATCTAATGAATAGCAATAGCGGTAGCACTTAGACTTATATACCACTTCACAGTGCTTTACAGCCCTCTCTAAGCAGTTTACAGAGTTGGCATTTTGCCCCCAACAATTTGGATCCTCATTTTACCGACTTCGGAGGGATGGAAAGCTGAGCCAACCTTAAAGCCTGGTGAGATTTGAACTGGCAAATTGCAGTCAGCCGGCAGTCAGCAGAAGTAGCCTGCAGTACTACGTTCTAACCACTGCGCCGCCACTGCTCAAATGCAAATGCAACTATTTGACTATGCTGATCACTGTACTTTTTTGAAATGGAATCTGAAATTTCTGCTTAATATTCCCTTCGCAGGTCCTCTTTGTAGCATTTTGGTAGAGCGATTTGGCTGCAGGATAACAGTCATGGTGGGAGGCCTGCTCAGTGGAGTGGGCATGGTTGCCAGTGCTTTCTCCAACTCACTTGGTGAGCTTTACCTAACAGCCGGATTCATCACCGGTGAGTATAGTAAAAGTACAATGGGATGGTTTGTATGATTTCCTGTTTGGTTCCTTTTCAGATATTATATTCCTACATAACATGAATCCAAGTTGCAAATGGTGATAGATACTCTATGTATGGATTGTGATGCAGATTCATATTTTTCAGTTGTCTCAGTAACATTAAAAAAAGCTCATCTCAGTTATCTGCAATGTGGTGATTACATTATCCACATTTGCTACTTCAAATGTCATCAAAGGAGTAGTGTTTTTAGTAAGAGGTGGCTAAGATTCTTTCAGAAACTTCTGAGATCTAATAATCAGATACATTCTTATTGGAATTATTATAAAATAATGTAGATTAAGGATATTGTTCATATCCCACCTTTGTTCTAAGTGGTGCCCCAAAATAATTCATTTAATATACTTTAAGCAATGTGGTAGGTGAATTCTGGTATCATAAACATACATACACAGAAATGAATAAAACAAATGTTATCACTGCAGATTCATATTCTCTTTCTTTCTTTTTTGATTTAAAGGCCTGGGATCATCTTTTAGCTTCCAAGCAGGTATCACCGTAGTTGGTTATTATTTTATACAACGGCGAGCATTAGCCAATGCCCTGGCCTCTACTGGGGTTTCCATTGGCATGACACTGTGGCCACTAATTTCCCAAAACCTGCTTGATGAGATGGGCTGGAGAAACTCATTTCTAATCTTTGGGGGAGTGTTGCTGAACTGCTGTGTGTGTGGGGCTGTGATGAGGCCAGTCCCAGTTAAGCTTTCACCAAAATCTTGTTCTGAACAATCAGCTGGAGGAATGCCCAATGGTAACACTTCGCATCATAAAGAACAATGTCAGTCAAGATTTACTGTGTGTTCCCAGACCCTGAAGAAGTACCTAGCTTTTGATATCTTCTGCAAGAACAAAGGCTACCAAATCTACACCCTTGGAGTGACCTGGATGGTGATGGGGTTTGTGCTGCCTCTCGTTTACTTGGTGCCCTATGCCATCTTGAATGGAGTGGAGGAACAGAAAGCAGCCCTCCTAATTTCTATTATCGGATTCATCAACATATTTATGCGCCCAGTGGCAGGTCTTCTCTCAGGCCTTAGTGTCTTCACTGGCAAGAGGATCTACCTCTTTAGCGCAGCTGTGATGCTCAACGGCCTGAGCAACCTCATCTGTGCTGCTTCAGCTGACTATAGTATTCTTGTCCTCTACTGCTCAGTCTATAGCGTCTCCATGAGTGTCATCGGTGCACTTCTCTTCCAAGTGTTAATGGATGTAGTGGAAATGGACAGGTTCTCTAGTGCCTTGGGTCTTTTCACCATCTTGGAAAGTATCACCATTCTTATTGGACCACCTCTTGCAGGTAAGAGGTATACAGGAATTGGCCCCAGTGGTACGGTTGGCACAGACTTTGCATGTAATCAGAATTCACTGTACTGTAGAATTTAAGAGACCATTTATGCCATCAGATGGCTATCTCGCCTCCACTTAAACTCATCCAGTGGAATGAAGGCCATCCTATTACTTAGTTCCATGCTCCCTTTAGATTTGTGGTAGAATTCTCTGCGGAATGATTACTACAGCTTTAAATGGCAAGTATTAGGGTTTTAGAGATTTAAGATTACAGCAGTCAGCATAAAAAGGGATTATATAGGAGTAGCAACCGAGTAATTAGCAAACAACTTGCCTTGATAGAACATTCTAGTCTTTCGCTTTTAGCTCTGCTATCTTCTTCTTCTTCATAGCCCTTGCCGTAGCCAAATTCTAGTCCAGTAAATCTCTTATTCATCTTTCAGTTGTTGCTAAATAATCTACATCCCACAGCAGTCCACGTTTGGCATAAATGTGAGGAAAACAAGCCTAAAACCGGCATGGCAGAAAAAAGTTAAATTCCCTCCTTGCTGCTTCTCTTATCTGAGTGGTTTGCTTTTTTGAAAAAATAGGAAATATTTTAGCTAAAATGCAGGCATAAGTAATTAATACATCGCCTTACATCAAGTCAAACCTGATGCATATGGGTGTTTGCTATATGGATCATGTGCATTTCGACAAGATGATGTGTCTTTACATATTGGAGGGAGTCTCAGCCATGGCACTCTGGTGTATATACATTGTTTCAATAAAAACAAAGGAATCATATGTATCGAAGTTACAAAATATTGCTTTAATTCTTAGAATTAACATAGCATATTCTAATCTAATGTAAAAATAAATTTCTGATTACCATGGAATAAGTCACCAAATATCAGTTGCTTAGATTTATATATTGCTTCCCAGTGCTTTACAGCCCTCTCTAAGCAGTTTACATAGTCAGCATATTGCCCCCAACAATCTGAGTCCTCATTTTACCCTCCTCGGAAGGATGGAAGGCTGAGTCAACCTTGAGCCTAGTGAGATTTGAGCTGCCAAACTGCTGGCAGCTAGCAGTCAGCAGAAGTAGCCTACAGTACTGCATTCTAACCACTGCGCCACCTTGGCTCTTCTTTCCTTGCTTCCTCCCTCCCTCCCTTGCTGCCTCCCTCCCTCCCTTGCAATTGTGTCCTTTGGCTCACCAAAAAAATCTTCTAAACATTTTTTTGAAAATTTTATATTGGTGAAATGGTAAGCATTTTTACTCACAAGTGAATCCTTAGAAATTCAGTGAGTCTTTTTCGCTGGTGAGCATGCTGATACTTACAGAATACATTACAATGCTTAGACAAACATATCTACTAATTGAATAGGCAGAGATTAAAATTAAAGAACAACAAATGAAATACATTAGTTTCCTTTCTACCTGTACTTTCCTTTCTACTTATTTCTTAAACATATTTGGTTAGTTTAAATGTCTTCTAACATATTTAATTTTTAAATGAATAAATATTTTATATAATTTAAGAACTTTTGTACATAATTTCACAAAATGGTAGAGATACATCGATCCATTATAATTAATCAGCAGGATATTATTATTATTATTATTGTTGTTGTTGTTATTGTTGTTATTGTTGTTATTGGATTCATACCCGCCTCTCTTCCCCAGTCAAGGGGAACTCGGGGATCCATTAATTCTCTTTAGAGTGTTTGTTAACAGAAGGGGCAGGCATTTTTCATCAAGTTTTCCAGGGATGGGTTCCTACCGGTTCGCTGGTTACCCTAACCCTAATCTTGCTGTGGAATGTTGTTGAAGAATTATATTTACCACAGAGAGTTAATAAGTTGCATTAATTAAATGGACATTTCTTGTTTGTTTAAATGAGACAAAATAACTGAACAGCTCAGGATCAATCTAGGTAGCAACTGCAGCTTCGTATACTATCAGCTAATACTGACAATACAAGAGGTAGAGATGGCAGAAAGAATGTCAAAGTAGGGGAAAGCAAAGGTAATTAGAATAACAATGATTCTGGGTCAACAGTTATATTTCTTATCTTCATTGATGTTCCACTACCAAATGTAGGAAACCTATTACTGACTTCATGGGTTTTGGCTAGCTGAAGACCAGACTTCCTAGAGTAGACCATTTTCGGTATTGATCCATTGGTGGCTGATATCCCGATTCTGCATTTGATCGCCAAATGTAGTGTATGTTTTTCATAGTCATGTATCTTTTCTGTTTCAGGTCTTCTTGTGGATGTTACAGGACACTTTAGTTATGTCTTCTATGCTTCCAGCTTCTTCATGGTATCAGCTGCTCTGTTCATGGGTCTTAGCTTTTGCACAATGGAAGCCAACAACAAGCTGAAAGAAACTAATAAGCCACCCCCTGAAGAATCTTCCAAAGGAATATACACAGAAGTGCCAACTGAATTTGTGCCTATGAAAAGCAGTCCTCCTGAAGTAGTCTATATAACAAGCATCTGAATGCAAAAAAGGAGCTGAAAGAATATTGTATTATGCAAAAATGCAAAAGCTGGGGGAAGGGACATCAAGTGAAGAGAAGTGCCTCTTTTTCATGCTCACGTCCTTCCTGATACAATGGTCTACTCAACTGGGTTCAGTTCAGATTTCTAGAGAAATTATCCAGATAAGAAGATACACAAGCACTAAGGAGCACTTTAAACAACATGTACAGGAAGCAAGTCTTATGACAGCATCTGATATTACTTGAAGCATAACAAATGGTTGTTATCAGGTTTTCGTACAGACTCTTAGTAAAAACAGGACATTCACCCTTGTGGTAATTAATTATCTTGTTTTCTAAAACAAGCAAACTGAGCATAATATTGCTTTTACAGGGCATTTGCTTTTGGAGAAGTCTACTGGTTGCAGTTAAGCTTATATTGAAATCAACTGGTGGACTTCTTTCCCAGTATGAGTGCAAAATTCTTATTTATTGATCTTTACTGCTAGTTTCTTGAGTGATAAGTAGAACTGTTCATCCCTCTTTTATAATTTAAGGGCATTTTCTAGAGGAATGTATCATGCCACTTAAAGCAACCTGAGTGGAATTATATGCACTGCTGTAACCAAAGTGAATATTTTCTGCGTTTCAAGGCCTTTTTATGGAGACAACAATGTCTCAATCCTGAAAATGCAAGTTAATTTGGACAGCTCCAAAGTGCCTATACATTAACCAATAGTGTCTTAAATTTTTCTTCCTCTTTGAACATATGTTGCTGCAAAGAAAGTGTCGTGACACTTTCTAGAGCTGTGGTGGCGCAGTGGTTAGAATGCAGTATTTCAGGCTAATTCTGCTAACTGCCAGCAGTTTGATTCTTACTGGCTCAAGGTTGACTCAGCCTTCCGTCCTTCCGAGGTCAGTAAAATGAGGACTAAGATTGTTGGGAGCAATATGTTGATTCTGAAAAGGTCTGAAAAGCATTATGAAGTGGTAGGTAAGTCTATGTGCTAAGTCATGAGCATACAATGAGATGGACAGCTTATTTTTTAGGAGGACCAATAGATCCTATCTTTTTCAAAATGTCAGTACAGTACAGGAAGTCATTTTTGTTCTTGTCTTCACTGAGATATAGTAGGCTTCCATGGTCTATGTAGAGCCAAATCTTTACATACATAAAGATACATATAGGTGTAAAAAGGTAATCTTGTAGGTTTAAAGGAAATTAATGTTAGAAATGCTGCTTCTCTCAGACAATAGGTCAAAATAAAGATCATTTCTGTTCTGGATTGGAATTCTCAACAAAACTATACAGTTAAGAGGATGGTATTTCTCTTAAATCTGTTTCTGTTTTACTCTGAACATGATTTCCTTTGCCTATTCTTTTAAAAAAACAGTATTTATATTGGAACATGTATGTTTCAACCCAGGCTGGCTTACTTGCTTTTGACAGTTCAGATTTTCATTTCATATTCTACTCTTCTATTTCTAACCACTCTGTAAACTTTTGCCTTATTTAAGTCTTCTGAAGTCCATACTGGTTTTTAATGAAAAACAAAATATTCGCTAGAAACTCAAGCACTTTAAGACATATAGATTCAAAAAAGCAAATGTTGAAATGAACTAAGAGCCCTATTGATCAACCTAAAAGTTGACCTTAATCTTTATGAATTGAAATGACAGGAATGCAGGAATTGGCCCAAAGCATATTGGTGTCCACAAACATTAAAATTAGCTCAAGATTACTTTGTGCTTTGAATAACTCGGGGAGAGTGTGGGGTGGAGGGAGAAGGAGAAAGGAATTTACTAGAATTGGATGAGTGAAGCTGAACACGCAGATGGCATGTCCACAAACATGGTTTGGAAAAACCTTATTCTGAAAATCAGACCTCCAAACTTTTAAAAGTCTGAACATGTTTTTTTCAGCACGATACAATAAAAATAATCTTGCGTATGTGAATCTCTGTGAATATAGTGAACACGGAGTAGAAAGAGAGGAAAATCTATCCGCATTGGACAAACAAAATGTATTTTCAATCTTAAACACACTTCAGTTATTAAAAGGCTGCTATCAAGGTTACAATGTGACAAGTCATGAAGAATATTTTGACTTATCAATAGCCTGTCTATAACACTAAGTGGAAATTTAAAAATCAGTAGCAATAAGGGGTTGCTGCTATCTTTATGCCCTACTTTTTAAAATGTCTTGGGGGGGTCATATGGCTGGCTAGTGTAATGGAAAGAGAAAACTACACTAGGTAAACTTTAGTCTAAATTATTAGATTTCTTACATCATACAAATATAAATACTCCAAAGTTCTAATGCAAGAATGTAATAACATTTATTCAATATTAAATACTCCTCACCCACTGAATGGAACCTTTTTTCAAAAATTACCATATAAGTTATTTGATAGGAAGATTGGTAAGATGGTTTTGAAACAGAAAAATGATACCTAGGTAGACTTCTGTCTTAAAGTAATTTGCAATGACTTAGTTTCAGGATTGTAGTCAGTTTATTACTAGATAACTGCATTATTTACTGGAAATTTTATGGGAAGCCTTTCAAATATCTGTGTAAGTCAAATGCACTCAGTAACACTTGCAAACTTGGAAGCACTAAAGTATATCAGTAGAGAAGCTTTTATAATGCAATGAAGAGAACAAAGAGCCACTGTGCTTGTTTGACGGTTAAGAGACATCTTGTTATTTCTTTTTTCTGAATACTTCATTTGAAAAGCGTCCAAATCTGCCTTTTCTATTCTTTTTGAATAAAGCCTCTCTACATAAAGATTTTTGAAGACTCTGTTTTAGTTTTGCATATGATCACTAAGATATAGTGGTGATGATTGTCTATTGTTTATTTTCTACTGAAATTTTAAATGAAAGTTGATAATGTTCTGGGAAAGCACAAGCTGGTAAGATGCAGCTTTTACTGGAATAAGTCCAAAACCCTTGTAAGACTTCCGCATTTCCTTAACAATCATATGTTTTTTTATCCTGTCAAAAACTGGGCTCTTTATTTTCTTTATTGATGGTCTCATGGGATTTTTAATGCTGTTAATCATTCAATAAATTAAAACTGAGAGTTGGGGGATGATACTTAAGGCCAAATTAGGCCTTCAAAAATCTGCCTTTCTCTTCCCTTACAACCACCCTGTAGCTAGCTGGAATACTATCCCAGAAACATTATGCAGAGCTTTGCATTAATTTACAAATTCCTACTTATATTTTGCAGTATCATTAGCCTTTTGTCCATACTTCACTTCTACCTTTACCACCATGTTGTTTTTAGTACTCAAGCTCATTGTACAAGTTGTCTTTTTTACTTGATAACCCAGTCCTAAAACATCTGGTTTCTTCTGGCTATGGAAGCTGGAAGACAGAAATACTTTGCTTTAATTCAATTCCTAAACCACAGAATTCAACACAACTAGTTTTATTATACAAGACAGAAACTTGGTAAAACTGAAGGAACAACCCCTCCAAGACATTTGTGTGCCCCTTGATCTTTCATCGCTATTTCATAATCCTAACCAGCAGTTAGATTGCTTTTAGAGAAAATATTTATTACCGTAAATGACAGAACTAAAGTTAGTTTCAAATAGAATACATGAGTCACTGTGTGCTGCGGAGTAGTGTGCCAAACTCACCCTCCTCCTGATCTTTTAAGTTGCTAGTCTGCAGAGGAAGAGGATTGATATATAACCAATTTTTCTCTCTACTTTATTGCGAGACTAAGCCTGTTCTCATGACTGTTCCTTTGGCACAAAAGTTAGTTGTTCTAAAAGTTTCTATAGTTATTCCATAGAAATATGACACAATAAACCTTCCAATTATTTATCTGTTCCTAAGTCACCCATTCCATTTTATTCTGTCAACAACTTCCAAGCTATAGCAACAGTTTAAAATCACCAGAAGATAACACACATTTATGGCAGTCCTATAATGCTTTAATTTTCAACAAGGAAATTCAGGAAAAAAAATCAGTTATATATCTATTTTTCCATGGTCACGGTAAATATTTCAATGCTTTCCATAGTCAAATATATACTCTTAATTTCTCCTGCAGTCCCAAAGGTGTTTTTTTTCCCCAAAAGGCAACTGGACTTGTTTTTTTTCTTTGAAAATGTTTCACTTATCAAATTGGAATGTGGCTTGCATTCCATTTATTTCAGAAAAGAAATTAAAATAGTAAAACAACATAATAGCAAATCAAATAAATAAAAAATTATTGTTCCTAAACACAATTTGCCGCAATAAAATTTAAATTAGAAAGGAAAAATAGAATTAAGAACTTCTCAACCCATAATTATTTAAATTATTTAAATTATTTAAATTAACTCTTTATATGGTGCAATTCCTAGCATGACTGTACCCCTATAATTATGTGAAA
>JANHGC010009361.1:0-23997 GCA_027560395.1 Boaedon fuliginosus
TGTGTATTTCCAGGTAATTCCAACCACCAGCTGGGCCTACCCACCCGCCCTGATGCTATCCCATCCTATAAATCTCACACTGACTTGCCCGCTCTACTCACGGCATGCATGAAATCACTGTGTGTTTGTGCACTCACATTTTCGGTTCTGCACTAGGTGAACCAGTTGTTAAATCATGTGCAGCCCACCTCTGTATGTGTGTGTACATACATACACACACACACACATTATTCACTGTCCATCTTGAATACATATCAGAAAGAAAAAGCTTGAGAGTTCACAAGGTTGATACTATATGGAACAAAATTGTTACTGAATCTGCTATGGATACCATGAAGCTTCCTCCCAGAGGGTAACAAGGAAAACAGGTCGTGAAGAGGATGTGTAGCGTCCCAGACAATATTTCAGACTCTGGTCAAGCATCGCTTATATGCTATGTCTGGATAGACTGAACTGAACTGCCTATAATCTTCTCTGCCATCCTCACCACTCTCTGCAGAACCTTCCTGTCTGAAGCAGTAATGCTTCCAAACTGGACTGTAATGCAATGTGACAGGATGCTCTCAATCATCCCTCTCTAGAAAGTGGTAAGGACAGGGGAAGGAAGGTGTACTTTTCTCATGTAAAACAGAAAATGCAGGCGTTGCTGTGCCTGCTTCACCAGTGTCTCACTGTTGAGCGACCAAGCCAGCCTACTTATCAGCTGCACACCCAGAAACTTAATGCTGCTAACCATCAACCAGATATGTGTGCATGTGTGTGTTGTTTCTTTATTGACAGCAGTTATAAGCTTCCTCAATTCTAAAATACCTCATGAAGTGAACCCCAAAAGCAAAATTTCAGTAAAACCAACAAAATGTCTATGTTACCTAACTTATGACATTTGAAACCGCTGACATTATATCCCCATTAAAATAAATGGAATGTTTTTCTAGGCCACCATGACAGGATTTAGGGGCAACGTTGCTTTCAAAAACTTCAGGCCTCAGGGATCACCACTTCAGAGTCATATCAAGATAAGTGCCCAAAATATTGTTTAATGCTTGAGTTCACAATTTCCTTTGTGACCTGGGTAAATGTGTGGTATTTTAGAAGGGGCAAGGAACAGTTTTTGTACAATGAATTGTATTTTCTGCTGTTGAGGTATTGAGTTATGTGTCTGTAAAGAGATAACCTGGGAGAATGGTATTTGCCCGGAAGGTAATGGCCACAAAGAGGGGGAACATGCCAGGTAAGGGAAACTGGAATGTAAACGTATTGGGAGAATAAAAACTCTGGATTGAAGTCTTGTAGGTCCATTTTTTACTCAGCTACATTGGTTTGTTTGTATTCCCCACACAATGAGCAACAGTTCTACAGAAAACCTTCATACCAATTAAATAATGTTATGTACACTGGAGGAAATAAAGTATGCAGTTGCAGTATTCAAAAAAAGAATTTATACACTGTGTTTCCAGATTGTGATGCTTAAGGCAATACATAATACTTCAAAAGAGTATTTTGTGATGCCAGGGTTTTCTGCAGAATTAGTCAGACATAGTCCCCAGTATATCAGACTTCTGTGAGCTATAAAGTCTAATGTATATATATTAAAAGATTTTGAGTGAGGTCATGATGCTCATTTGTGCTGGTATTTGCCCTTTTTAAAAAGATCCAACTATTGATGTAGTCCTATTTTACAGCCATCATTAAAAAGAAGAAATCTAAAAAAGAGAAACCCTACTCAGAAGAGATATTGTCCATTAGTGTTTCCTATTACATATATAACCAACCACACCCATTCACATGTACATGCACACACACACACATTCTTTCAATGTTGTTATCAACATAACATAAGGTACACTCATTGTTTGTGATCACATCCCTAATAGCATCCAATATTGTGCATGGTTTAACATTCAATAGAATAAAATTAAAATAGTTATTCATAAGCTGCTTGGAAGAAAGATGACACATTATGAGTGACATGTAGTACATCAGACTTTTACCCTCTCACAAAGCCCACTATTGGGCAAGCTCTACTCTTTCCAATTTCTGATGCAACATAACATGGAATTTCATAAAATAATAGAGTTTATGTTACAGTGTCCAAAGTATTTATTTTTTTGCTATTTGTCCTTCTTGTTCTTTGTATATACTGTATGTATCCCTTCATTAGATGGTCATATTTACTATATATACAAACTCATACTATGCATATAAGTGTTCCTCCTCTCTTCCTTCAGGGATATATTATTCTCTATGCTTTACAGCTCTTTTTATAACATCACCAAACAACAACAAATGACATTTTTCTGTGAGAGTTGTTAATGCCAATAAAGGAGGATATTTGTAACTCAGGGTTGAAATGAGAGGTCCTTGATGCTCTTTGACCTTGGTTTCTTTCTTGCAAACATTTCATTACTCAGACTAGGTAATATCATCAGTGCTGGGGTTGCTAATTTTAAGCCCAAATTAGAGACTTAATTTGCATAGAACAAAACAGTAATGTAGTAATCATCATCACTAAACATTTGTTGCTGAAATATAGTTTGCTTTTGGGTTTTCTTGTCTGCTATACTATTGTTACTTGCTCAGGTGATAGTACTTTGAGAATCTGTAGATTTACATGTTAAAGCCACTTTAATCGTGGCACCTTCATGACTAGAGGAATAAGGTTACTTCAGCTACACTAATCGTTTTGCCACAAATTACTTAGGAATCAGCACATTTTTATAGACAGGATTACTAGGCTTTAAAGTAAAAATAATAAATAATCTAGGTATATATGTGTGTGTTTTCATCAGAGAGGCAATAGCTAGGTTTATGGTTCAGGAACAGTGATCTGCCAGGAAGATGAGACAAGAACTGTTGCCTCAGGCCTCAATAATTCCTACTTGATATTCCCTATGGTATTATTTTAGAAACCCCTGCCTATGGAGGTTTGGATTTCACTGGGCAACCATAGCTGTTTCCATGGAAAATGCAACTTATTTCTATAATGAGGCCATTGTGAAATTCCTGGCAAAGCTTATTACTAATTCTCCATTTTCACAAGGTAGAAGGACAAGTCTAGAAAATAGCTAATTTGTTGCAGCAGTGAATCAGGCTAGAAACCAGGAGAGTTCTAGTCCTGCCTTATACACAAAGCCAGCTAGTGACCTTGGGCCAGTCATCTCTTGCCTCTAGGAAGGAAGCAATGGCATACCACTTTCCAAAAAACCTTACTAAGAAAACTTCAAAGACAAGGGGGCGGGGATTAGAGATCTGTGGGTAGTGTATCTCTACTGTGATGATGAAATTTCTCCCTGTAACATTTCAGTAACCCTATTTTATCAGGCTTTAGAAAATTGTTAAAACCAAAATTTAGGAGAGCATTTGACATTTGAATGCAACATTTCTTGTTTTTGTTTTCTTTTTTTAAAAATGATATTATATATTATCTTGTCATGTTTTTATTGGTACATTTGATTTTTTTTTAGAACATTTTGGTCATTTTATTGCAAATTATTGATTGTAACCTGTGGAGAGTCTATTAATTGCAGCAGTCTAAAATAAACAAATAAATAACCTTCCTGTGAACATTCAGTTCTATCAGAATTAAAACAATAAATGTTTGCCATCAATATAACATACATTTTCATTTGATTTGAATTGATTCTGTGAAGCCAATTCTTACAACCTCTATTAATAATATTTAAACTTATTACAGGCTTAATCTTCAGAAAAGTATGCATAAGATCTCCAGGAAAGTATGCATAGGAAGAAGTCTTAAAATCTTTGAAAAACTGTACCCTTCCTTTAATTGAAACAACAGATTCTAAATCCTTTCAAGGCCATCTTTCTTTTTAATACATTCTAAAGTAACAAATGCCAACCTAGAAATGCACAACATTAAATTGTTATTAATAAAAATAATGTGAGGCATTTTCTAAATAAATGCAGTAAATTAAAATATTTAAGCTGTCTATGTTTAGAACAGGTTTGGAGCTCTTCATCAAAAATATATCAATCACATCAAGATTACATTCATGCTGTGTTTTAATCAATTCAGATATGTGGTGTGCATCCCTATTCTATTAAAAAAGTGATGCAAAAGGAAAAGTATATACACATCAGTTCTGTAATCAGTGTTAAAATTTCTACAAGTTAAATCAGAAGGCATCTACAGGGAATCAGCTCCCTGTGGAGATTAGGACCACTCCCACCTTGTGGCCTTCCGCAAAGCCACGAAGACCTGGCTTTGTCGGAGGGCCTGGAATTGATGTGCCCCCCCCTCTTTTTGAAGGTTTTTGAATGATTGTGGAAGTATGGATCATTGTTTTAGATTTTTACACTGTATTATATTGTATTTTTAGCTGTTGTTAACCGCCTCGAGTTCCCCTGACCGGGGAAATGAGGCAGGGTACAAATCTAATAAAAATAAATAAATAAATAAATAAAAATCTGGATGGAACACAGAAAAAAATAAAACCATGGAAAATTAGTGGAGTAGACTGAGATAAATGAATTTATTGCTATAAATACAGCACTCTCAATCAAATGTGCTACAATGCATTTATACACAAGATCTTAAACCTTTTATGAAGGTAAGTATGCACAAACCATTTTCTAAGATGAGACACATATGTTTTATATTTGAAAATATTCATCACATGCAATGATCTTAATATTGATTACCATCAGTCACTGTTAATTATGATGGCACAGAAAAAAAGCCCAAGAACACTGGCCATATAGATTTCTCCCAATCTATATAAACATATATAAATAGGAAATTCAAAGGGATAAACATATAGATTGGGAGAAACCAGGCTTAATAGCAGTAACTATGAGAGGCATCTTGGAGTCTTAGTGGACAACCAATTAAATATGAGTCAACTGTGTGCAGCAGCACCAAAAAAAAGCCAATGCAATCCTAAATTGCATTAACAGAGGGTTTCAGTCACATGAGTTACTAATGCCACTCTATAATGCCTTAGTGAGACCATATCTAGAATACCTCATCCTGTTTTGGTCACCAAACTGTAAAAAAAAGTTGTTGAGACTCAGGCCTTGCTTCTAGATATGTAACGTAGGGAAATAAAGCAGCCAGCAACCATTAAGTGTCCATGTGTTTACTTGTCCCAAATGCGTATCCTAAATACAGTTCTGATCAGCATTCAAAATACAAAGTTAGCACTGGGATTACTCCACCCCAAACACCATTTAAATCACCCACACAACACAGCCCAGCTCGTGCCATGGCTGATGCACACCCCCATCACCATGTGCAACGATGTTGACTGCCAACGTCATCACCCCTCGCCAATCGACACGTCAGGAATCCCTTCCAACACATCCACTACATACAGGTGGGTTCGTCCCCTATACCATGTTGGACTGGGACTGACACTGCTCTAGAAAGTGTGCAGAGAAGAGCAAGAAAGATGATTAGGGGACTGGAAGCTATAACATAAAACGGTTAAGGGAAATGGGCAAGGTTAGTCTAGTGAAGAGAAGGATCAGGGGTGGCATGATATTTCAGGGGCTGTCACAGAAAGGAGAGAGCCATTCTATTTTTCAAAGCACCTGGAGACCAGATGGAATGGATGGAAACTGGTCAAAGAGAGATTCAAACTAGAAATAAGGAGAACTTTTCTGACTGAGAACAATTAACCAATGGAACAGCTTGCTTTCAAAAGTTGTGGGAGCTTCATCACTGCAAGCTTTCAAGAAGAGACTGGAGTGCCATCTGTCAGAAATGATGTAGAGTTGCCTGCTTGGCCATGGGGTTGGACTAGATGACCTATAAAATCCTTTCCAACTCTTTTATTCTGTTATATTCTGTCTATTGATTCATAGAATAGCTAAGCAAAGAAGCAATGCTATTGGTAGCAGGAAAAAAACAAGGCAACTAAAGAGCATTTCAGGATAAAAAAAATAACTTTTTAAAAACTATTTCACAGAAGTGGTGAGTAGGAGGAATCTGGCAAGTTAAAGAGAAAGGAAAAGAAGGGACAGTGTGAAGAAGACAAGTACAAGAGATAAGGAACTATATCTAATAGATAATTCTATTTGATTCTAATGGAAATTCAGCCTCACATGGTCTGTCAGAGGCAACTTAATCCACCATGAGAGATGTACAACCTAACATGAAAGAAAGAGTAAGGAAATGGGAAGGTAAAAAGACAGATTCTTGTCATCTGTTTCTCTTTTGTGTATATAAAAAACCCAAAAGAAACTGAAGAACCAATCAAGGAAACTTTTTGTCAGAAACAGAAACAAAGATCAAGGACTGACTGGTTCTGTGTTACATGTGCATACAGATACACTCAAATCCTTATTATTTTGAATATATTTTCTGTATAGAAATATGATAAGAATGTCTGACATGAGTAAAAAATCTAGCCATAATGTCTGTTTTTTAAAGAAGAGGACCGTTTTGAACAGGTGTGTTTTTAAGCATCTGCAGATATGCTATTGTATCCAGATGTGTCCATTCAATGATGGGGTGGCCTCTACCAAAGGAGTAGTCTCTCACCTACATTCTCTCATACCAATAAATCTTCTGGACCAGAATGGTGGATCAGGAAATTCAAAGGGAGAAAATAAGAGAATATAAATTGCAGAAAGAGAAATATTTGTCCTATATAAGGAACTATCATCCAAAGGTGCAACAAAAAAGCATACTGTATATAAAGACCTAGCTTCAATAACTGGCATTCTCTGACTAAATTATATAGCTCTGTTAATATATTTTGAGAAAAAATTGTCCAAGCCTTCTAGAACTTCTGTTTTGATTAGGTAATTCTGGCTTAGATTGAAATAGATAGTATTTCACTGGGAGCTATCCAGAATTTTAAAGATTCAAACTAGTTGTCATGTTTGCCTTAATCTATGCAAATTTTCTACATATTAGATCCCATCTTTCCTCTAGAAGCTCAAGGCAGCTTGCATAATATTCCTTCATCCAGTTTCATCACATTAGTAATCCTAGAGGATTGACTGGGTTGAAGAAGAAATAGAACTGTTGCAAAATCATCTAGTGAACTTTAGTAGCCGAGGCTAGACTTCAATCTGAGTGTTTTTGACCCACGTTTGATATACACTGCATTAACAGCAGCACTGAGATGGCCTTTTGATATCTGTGCACTAAGAAGAATTTATCCCATCCTTTTCCTTCCATTTCCTTCCTCCATTTACTTTGTTCTCTTTTGTTCTAAAAGCAAATAAAGGCAAAGGCCACACAGCTGGCAGCACAGACTTCTGTGCTTTACATCTTTACCAAAATGATGTATCTGCTATATGGGCTGCCAGGGGAAATCGTTAGTGGGGGGAAAGGCTGTTTAGATATGAGAGAGCTAAATAAAGAGACAAGCAAGAATCAACCATTCTACTGAGTCATATAATGAAGCTGGTGAGTACAGTTTGAAGGGTAATAATTCCCACACTGCTAGGTATAAATGAAGTTATAAAACTGTTATCACGTTAGAGAAATCCTTTCTTCTCTTTTAGAGTCTTGTAGTAAGATAGACATAATGCTGCTTTCCAACACTATTCTTTAATAACACTAGATTATAATGTATTACAAGTGAAGAAAAAGAGGCCCGGAAGCCACTATTGTCATATAGCCAACAAAATTACTGTTGTGTTACCCTGGTTCCCATCTTCAATATGTTGACTGTGAGAAGTTTGATATGTAAATATATTTTATTCTTTATACTGTTTCCATCTTCTCTTTAAAACATTAACAGAATCCACAATGGACTGAGAATCGGGGTTTCCATTAACTGTAATAATTGACAGTCAGTCTGAAAATAAGCTGATCAAGTAAAAAGAACAAACAGGGGAAAATATTTTACTCAAAACTTCCTCAACCCCCTCCCCAATAAGTTTATTTATTTATTTATTTGTTTAGATTTATACCCCGCCTCTCTTCCCCTAAGGGAACACGTTAGCCAGAGCTAATCCACTTATCAATGGATAAGGTATGTAAACATAAATTAGATGTCAGGGTTCCAACAGATGCCCTAATTAAATCATGAATATCAAGCCAAGCTTCAAAAGAAATCCAATTATTTGTTAGATGGTTTATGCTGGACCAGGTGGATCCAACTCTGATCTCAGTTAATTCATGCTTTGCCTCTGACCCTGTTTCCCCTCTCCCCCCAATATGTGTCAACAGTCACATTCCCCAATGAAGCAATTTTGTGGGTTGTAAAACCCTCCAACCACTGTGGGTTCTCATGGAGTAGAACCCACACTGTGGGTTCTCATGGAGTCTCATTGAGTAGAATGTGCCTTATTTTGACTGAAATACCAGCTCCTTGATGCAGCAGCAAAGTTTGCTTTCCCATCCCTCTTGCCCATGGCAACCCAAGAGCAATTCAGGGATGCTTTACGAGTTGACATTAGAGTTAATTCTATTAGGTCTCCCAGGAACGACATGCTCACAAGAATAAACATCATAGATCACACACACACACGCACACACCTCAAGGATCACCCTAGAATCAGCCCATAGACACTTCCATATGCTTCCCTATAAGAGTAAGTTCCTGTATCCAATCTTTCTACAGCTGCACCTAAAGGCAAAGTCTTTGCTTTTAGGAATAAATATTTCTTTTTTCCTCACAGGCGTCTGGATCTCATTTTTATTTATTCTTGTGCAACCTCAGGTTGAGTTGGAATCCCAAGTAATTCTGATAGCATCATGATTTTCTTCTCTTGCAGGAGCATCTAAAATAGGTATGTATATTTGTATATATGTATATACAAATGTATATTTGTCAAAAAAGTGAAGATGGTGGCTGCAGTAGAGCAAGCAAAGTCCCACTCCTTGAAGCCTAGGAAAAAGAGTATGCCAAAACACACTTAATTTGAATTGCTTTGAATGTAATCGTATTACATTAAATGCTGTTCTATTTAACACTATGTATGCCATATTTTTCCTTCTTGACTATATTTACAGTAGAAATTTGGTGAAACGTTTGGGACTATTTGGGAGTCACAGAAAAGAACATTTAACTCTTGCTATTCTGATGTTTATAGGGGAATGTTGTTTATCTTAAGTCCTACCCAAGATCTGCAGGGAAAAAAAGAAAGAAAATTCAAGAGCAGTCTAGAACAAGAACAATCTGGAATGCAATATTTTGTTGCATATTTTATTGTAAATAATGTCTGTATCTCTTTCTTAGAACAATCCAAACCTGTTATTTATCTGCAAATCAAAAGCCATGGCACATACTTCCTATGAAAGAAACAGAGGTTTGGAGCACAGCATGTAAAGTTCTTGAGAATTATGACATTCTTCATAATCTGTTAGTCAGCTGAATAATGAAAGTGCCCAGAGCTGTGAAATAATGGCAGTCCTTATTTATATAGTGAGCTAATGGTTAAACTCAGGAATTCCAACTCTTTCCCCCAAGAGTTACCCCAAAGCATGGCTCAGTAAGTGGCTGAATCAGATCCTGAAGAGAATCCTTCAGATTACAAGGATCCTGAAGGATAGATATGGGCAGGTTGAGCTATGGAGTTTTGAATCCTCTGGAACCCATTCAAGATATGAAAGGCCATCTGGATATCTTTTTAATTTAAAAAATCACTTTAATTCTATCCATGCCATGAAACTATGGACAAATATATTATAATGTAGTCAAAGTGTTTAATTTTTAATGCAACCGAGATGGGAAATAGTATGTTATATTAAAATTACACCATCTGTATGTGAGTATGACTTACAAACAAAAATAAACATGCTATTATCTCCACATGCCATGCTCTTAAACAGAAACTTTAGAAAAAATATTTTTAAAACTACATTGTGTACTACCTGGTAAGTAATATCCTTGTCCGCCAATAAATATTTCTAATACGTAAATAAATAAACATGTAAATCAATGGGGATGGTTATTAAATATCATACAATAGCTTTTAGTAGTACCGTATTAATCCATTAAAGCAACTCACAATTAGGCATGGGCAGGTTGTTTTTGTTCTTTGTACATTCACAATCACTTGGGGGCATTTTTTGTGTACTTGGAGACTCAAAGGATACATTAATGGTTGCTTCTTAATTTTAAATTTTTATCCATTGGACATTGTCACTGACAACACAGTAAACAAACCCTGAAAATAACAAGTCATTAGCATAAATGCTTACTTGAGCTTCTTTCCATTCCTGCTGCTAAATGGCCACCTTGCTGAATTATTCAATGCATAGAAAAAAGGCCAGCATGAACTAAGAGACTCTTGGATTTATGTTCTCAAGTCAAAAGAGCTACCTCATAAGCAGATACACTGCTCTCTGTCAATCAGATGAAAAGTCCAAGTGTTAGGAAAAACTCTGGAAAATTAGATGAAATAATTGTAATATGATCAGCGATGTCAGTTGTAAACTGCAATGACAGCAAAATTGATGGTACATCCAGAGCGAGGTCATCTTGCAAATTCCATTGTTGCCTACTTGCATTCTGACATCTGATGTAAGTAGTTGAGTCACACAATTTGTGGGATAACATCATCATGCACTTTTGTCATCTGCACCTTCTATAGTCTCTCCTGATTGTCACTTAAGAGAGAGGAACATAAAATAGTAAAGTTATTCCTGTCTGGCCCAAAACCGAGAATGACACATGGCATTTCTAACCAAGCTGAACTCTTTATTGTTTCATACCAATAAATAAAATCCTTCTAGGGATCTACTTCCTCACTACATTCCATCACATCTCAACCCTAGTTGTCCTTCCCCAGCTTTTAAAATGGATATGGGCTTGACTAGATTTCATTTTATTAAAAAAAATCAAATTATACTTTATACTTATCTAAAAAGTACTTTTTTAACAAAAAACCCCCAGCTAAGAATAGATGATACTTGAAAAATTATCTAATTAATACTCATGATTGCCTGGTGAAAATGTATGACTATAAGGTTGTGCTTTTTTACCCAATAACTATGAGACAAAATACTCAAGCAACAGATATTTCATGTATAACTATAGTAAAATGTTTTCTCTTTATTTTCAGAAATGAAAAGGACTCTTTTTTAAAAAATAAGGATGATCTGTCCTCAACATGATGCTTTACATCTTCCAATAATATCACAATTGAGTCCATCCACTTTGCTGTTCTAGCTACATAAATCCTATGCAATATAACAGCTCCAATTGCCAAGATTCAATTTAATTCTGTGGTTGAAGTTTTAGCCTATGAATGCTAATGATGAGAATTAATGACTGCTTGAAAAGAACTAGAAAAAAATACATAGTAATATTGATTGGCCCAATAGATTTGTTCCTCTGAAAGTCTCTTTTCTGAGTACTTGTGCAGCAAAGCAGAGTGGAATTTTTTCACTAGCATCTCTGACTGCAGACAATACAAATTTTCCTTGTATCCTGGGACAGTCTATAACAATGTTTCTCAACCTTGGGAATTTTAAGATATGTGGATTTCAACTCCCAGAATTCCCACCCAGCAAAGCAAAGATTTTGCTTTGGGAATTGAAGTCCACACCTCTTACAATTCCCAAGGTTGAGAAGCATTAGTCTATAGCTTATGGATGTCATGCAGTACACAACCCTTTCATTGTGTCCATGGAGCCTATTAATATGAAGCTGTCAAAGCTTCTCAGGAAGTCACAGAATAATGCATGCATGCACACACATACACTTCTCTTGGCTGATAAAATATAAAATAAGAGTTGGGGAAAGCATCAGAGCTGGATGCACATACTGTAAGAACTGGTTTGCGGAAAATGTGAGCACGTGCGAACACAGCCCCTTCATGCAGTATGTGCCCGGCTGCAAAAACATGAGGATTTCCTGTGTACAGCAGCTGTGGTGAGTAGAGCGGGTGAGACATGGAAAGCAGATGGGCTGTGTGGGTGGGGCACGTGAGCCAGATATATAGGATGGAATAGCGGTAGGGTGGGTCGGCAGGTCCAGCCAGTAGTCTTAACTACTGGTACAGGTAAACCAGTCTGAACCCACAGCAGCCCACCACTGGAAAGCATGTACAATGTGGGTTCTAAGTCTAGGTCCTATTATTTATTTATTTATTTATTTATTTATTTATTTATTTATTTATTTGCTTGTTTGCTTGTTTGTTTGTTTGTTTGTTTGTTTAATTTATAGGCTGCCCACTCTCATAGGACTCTGGGAGGCTTATCGCAATTAAAAACATGTACCCAGTACGTGATTTAAAATTTAAAAACCAACCATAAATAAGATTAAAATCCTCCCTTCGGGTGGAATCATTAACCCCAAGCCTGCTGGCACAGCCGGGACTTGACAGCTCAGTGGAAGGTCAACAGGTCGGGAATGATCCGAATCCCTGGGGCAGTCCAGAGGGCTGGTGTGGCCACAGAGAAGGCTCTTCTCTGTGGGACTACCAGCCGGCATTGTTTAGCTGACGGGACCCCCAGAAGTCCCTAATTCTCACCGATCCATTAATATTTCCTTATATTTTACAATTTTATATAAGTCCAACACATTGGGATAAGTCAGTGCTTCCATCATGGAGACCCAGTTGGGTATTTTCATATAAAAATTTTGTTTCACTTTTTCCCATATAGCCAATAATGTCTTTCTAAGATGGTGTTTCTGGAAATATCCTTGTTGTTTACTTTTCCCATACCAAATAAATGAGTGCCACCCAAGTTGTAAATTGTGTCCTCCTATGGTTAATACTCTTCTATTTCTCAGGATTATCCACTCTTTTATCCAAGTGCTGCGTCTTGGTAATATAATTCCCAATTTGGCAAGCCCAATCCTCCTCTATCTTTAACCTCCTGTGTAACATTTTTTTCTTAATTCTTGGCTTCTTTTTTTTGCCAGATTAATTCCAAGATCATTCTATCCAATTCTCTAAAAAATTTATTATCTACTTGGATCGGGATAGTTTGAAACAAAAATAATACTTTTGGTAGGATGGTCATTTTAATTGCGGCTATTCTTCCGAGCAGTGACAGCTGTAAGTTTCCCCAGTTTTTCAAATCTTTTTTTATTTGTTGCATTAATTTGATACAGTTGTCCTCTTTAAGCAAAGTACATCTTGATGTTAGCCATATTCCAAGATACTTAATATTTTTTGTTATGGTCATACCCATTTTCTCTACCAATTCTGTGTTTTGCTTACATGTCATATTTTTTGTCAAGATCTTTGTCTTCTCTTTGTTTATCTCCAGTCCTGCCACTGCTCCAAATTCTTCTATTTCAGCCATCAGCTTCATTTCAGACTCCACTGGCTCCTCCAAGATGAATAATAAGTTTTCTGCAAACGCTTGGACTTTATATTGCTCTCTTTTGATTTTCAGACCTTTTATCTCTGAATTTTTCCAGGTTTGTATGAATAGTATTTCTAATGTTAAGATAAAGAGCAGAGGAGATAAAGGTCACCCTTGTCTTGTACCTTTATTTATGCTGAGTTCCTCTGACTATTCCCCATTTATTATAACTCTCGCTATTTGTTTATTATAAATTGTTTTAATTGTTTCTGTCAGTTTTTCACCAAAGTCCATATTTTCCATCTGCTGAATCATGAACCGCCAATTGACATTGTCAAATGGTTTTGGGGTATCTAAAAATATCAGCACTAGTTGTTTCTCCAGGTGGGCCTCATAGTACTCCAATACATTTGTAATAATGTAATAATTCTCAAATTATTTTTGAGTTGTCTCTTGGGCAGAAACCCATTCTGATAGGGGTGGATAAATTCATTGAGAAATCGTTTCAATCTCTCTGCAATTATTGATGTGAATATTTTGCTATCTGCATTCAGCAATGAGATTGGCCTATAATTGTTTATCAGCTGATGGTCCGAATTTTCCTTATGAATCAATGTAATCTAGGTTTCTGTCCATGACTCAGGGATTTTAGCTTTCATCATTTACTCATTGTATAGCTCTAATAGTTGTTGTTTCAGTGGTGCCTGTAGAGTTTTGTACACTTCTCCAGGTAAACCATCTGTTCCAGGAGTTTTGTAATTCTTTTGTCATTTAATTGCCTCTTCAATTTCTAATATTGTAATATCTTAATTTAATTTTTCTCTTATTGTATTTGAAAATTTCAGTAAATCTATTTTGTCCAAATATTGTTTAATTGCCTCATCTGAGATTTTTTCTTGTTGATACAATTTCCTAAAAAACTTTTGGACTATTTTTTTCTTTTCTTCATTTTGATGTTGGACGACTCCATTTTCATCCATCAGTTGGTATCTCCTTCATTTCTCCTTTTCTTTTTTCAATCTATATGTCAGCCATCTACCAGCCATTTTGCTTTGCAATTTTAATTAATTTTAGCCACCTCAAGTTCCCCTTGACTGGGGAGGAGAGGCGGGGTATAAATCAAACGAATGGATGAATAAATAAATAAATAAATAAATAAATAATTTTTTTGTACCATTTCCTCTTGTTCAATTATTTTCAGCTCATATTTTACCAGATAGTTTCTCTCCTTAATCTTTTTGTCTCCTGGATGCTTCCTTGGATTTCCTCTTACAGCCTCTTTTGTTGTTGAATTTTCTCCTTATATTTTCTAGCCACATATTTAATCATCATACCTCTCATATATGCTTTGGCTGTGTCCCATATATTTTGGAGTGACGTCTCTTCTTTCCTGTTTTTCTTTTTTCTTTTAAAAGAATTCCATTTCCTTTTCTATCTTTTGTACAAAAATTGTGTCTTTTAAGATGTTAACATTCATTGTCCATCTTGTACTCCTTTTTCTTCCTTTCCACATAAGCGTCATAGGGTTGTGATCTTCCCAAATATTTGTTAGTATCTCCACTCCTTGAACATCTATTCTCATTTCAGGTGTTATCCAGATCATATCTATATGAGATCATGACTTGTGTCTCGTTGAGTAGAAAGTGTATTGTTTAGTTTGTGGATTCAGCTCCCTCCATATTCCTGGAGTCTACATTCTTGCACCATTTCAAAGAAGACTTTTGGCAGACTTCTATTATTTTTCTTTTCCAGTCTATTACTACTTTTATAATCATTCTAAAGGTTTACAATTCCTTCTTGTTGTTCTTCTTGACTCGTACCCTCTGTTTCTTCTTCACGTTCTTGTTCTTCGGTTACTGTAAAGTGATGCTCGAAGAATTCATGAGCTTTGTCAACAGAATCAATCTTAAACCTTTCATCTTGCCAGGAAATTAAAAGTCCTTCTGATAGCAACCATCTAAACATTATTTTAAATTTTATCAGTTGCGATGTCAGGAACTGACATTGTTTCCTCTGGTCTCTCACTCTCCTAGGTATCTGCCTCAATGTTATTACTTCACAGTCTTCGTAAATAATAGGTTCTTCTCTTGATATCTTATATACTTAATCCCTTATTGTCTTCTTGGCAAACCTCACAAGAACTTCTTTCATCAGATTATGCCTTCTCGCATAAGATGTATGGATTCTATAGACTTCATCAATGTCTCTTCGCATCTCCTGCTTATCCTTCTGTAGCACACCCGCTACCAATTCTGTCATCTTTTCTCCTAGATTTTCTTCTTTCTCCTCCAAAATATTCTGGAACCTCAAGAAGTATCCTGCCTTCTCCACTGCCAAAAATATAATTTCCTCCTCTAGTCCTTTATTGTATTGAAATTGCTTCTGTTCCAATTTCTCCAGTTTTACTTCCAACTGTTCCGTCTTCATTTCCATTTTTTATATCCTTTGCTCATTCTTGTTATTGTAAGTTGAATGTTTCCTATCTTCTTGCCCATCTCTTGTAAGTCTCCTTTCATCTGTCCCATTTCCCCTTTGATTTCCTTGTGGTTCCTAGTCATTGCTTCTGGATTCTTGTTCATCATTTCCTGAAGCATTTGGAACATTACTTGTATGTTTGCATCAAACTTTTTTCTGTGCTTGACATGTTTTCTATTGGCCTCTGACCCCCTGGCAACACTGTTGCTGGAGAAAATGTGGGTAAAGCTTTCTTTCCTGTCTTTGAGGAGTTACTTGACATCTCCCATGCACAAAAAAGATTTTTCCAAAGTATCATATACAATCTTAGCTATTACATTAACAATGATATTATTCTGCAAACCACTGTCAATTGTATTGGTAGTTATGTATATCTCTTAATACTTAATCCAGTAACCTTATTACACCTCAGCCAACCAATCACTCTTCCTTTAGGTTAATTCCCACATTAATATCTTAAATCACAGTTACCCAAATTAAGCTGCCCTACGAGTGAAATCAAGCAGAGAAAGAGAGTGCCCTATTCTCCACTCTGCACTGCTGAAGCGCCACCCCGGAAATCCTCAAAGCAGACTTTCCTAATCCCATTAACTCTACTCTGCAGCAAGGTATAGAAAGACCTTATGCATGTACATGTTGAAGAATTTTTATCTTCAGTGTTTAATTATGAGGTAAATAGTTCATGGCAGTAGCTTCTAATGTAGAAAATAAATGCGTGAGGCAAAGTATAGTTAAAATAATATTGTCTTTATTTAGAACCAAATAAAAGAAACGATATAAATACCTATTACTGACTACTTTGTATTATTTATATACACATAGACATCTATATACACAGACACCCAGCATTATGTCTGGTCTGTTCAAGAAGCAGGAGAGAATAGCCAAGAGATGAGGTAAGATCATCTCAGGCACAAGAGACTCCTCCCCTTCAAGTGGGAGGGTGTCAACATTCCAATGAAACTTCCCTATCATTGTTTAATACTCAAAGTCTATCTAAGGAAAACTTTTATTGGAGAAATCATATTGATACATCTGAAGGAATTCTGAAACTACCGTTACAGTATTCCCACAAAAGAATCTTAAACCCAGCCCCCCATCCACACATCATATATCACATCGTCCAATTACACTCCTGCACTTGGTGCCAATTCTTCTTCTCTGGTTGCCAGCTGCAGAAACCAATGACCTTGACTTCAGTCAACTATTGGTTTTGACTAATTTTCTACTCACTAATACAGACTCCCTTATAATTCCCACGCTAGATTTGTGGCAGTTTAGAAGTAACAGAAAGATGGCTACACTATGGCTATATAATACTTCTAATACTGACAGAGGGTTTTCCTGCCAATTTTAATCATGGTGAACCAGGCCAGCATATTCTGACAATACATGTATACATATGCATTCTTATTTATTTATTTAGTCACACAACTAACAGAATAATTGTAGACAACTGATAAAGTTAAAAATGTTCAGGCTATATATGAACAAAGTTAAGAACCAATATATTGCCAGGCCTCGGTAACTGAAATATGATGCCCACAATCTGTTCTATCCAAATATTAGATGGCTTAGATGTTCTTAGAACTTATATTTACAGAATAAATCCAACAAAATCACAAGACACTCTAATGGATAGCATGCTTAGAGGAAAGAAAAACAACATTACAAATACACACACACATAAATCAATGTATTACAGTAGACAAACAAGTAGATGATATTTTGAAACATTTTTGTTCTGTTAGACTGACCTACATTTTGTTGACACACTTGTATTGTCATGTTCTACTTGTCAGTGCTGATTTATAAAAGTGTTAACACACAGTCTTCTTTAAATAATTGAGTGATACTAATTGCTACATTACATAACATTAAAGCATAAATTTCCTTAACCACATGATCTGCAGATGTGTTTGTCTACAACTACCATGTTTACCAATCAAGATAGCCAATTAATTCCTTATTAAGGACTGTGGTGGCTCACAATGTTGAACACAGTGTTCGAGACCCATTGCTTAGGGTGAGCTCCCGCCTCATGCTCCAACTCCACTAGTAGATAAATGGGTACCACTTTGGTGGCAACTTCATGGGGATGCAAAAGGAGCCCCCACCTGCAAGTGCCCCAGGCAATGGGGATGTCACCAACAAATCCTTTCACCATGAAAGCACTTTGGTGTGTCTGACATGGAAGTATTAGTAACTTCTTATTGTGAGTTCTGAATGTGGTAGTCCCCCATTTTGAAGGCAGTTTTTTGTAGAATCTTTACCATAAAATTAAAAAAAAACTTCCACAGATGAATATTGGACCTCTAATTTAAATCTTTTCATTTAGCTTGTTTTCTAGTTTTACATTTAACAGATGGATATCTAAAAGGACTTCTTTTTTTACAAGTTCAGGTGGAGTTAGAAGACAATAGGATGGCTAGCAGAAGCATAAATCATGCATAGCACTTAAAAAAACCCTTGAAACCCTCATAAACCTGGGGCATATTTTCTCATAGTGGGCAAACATTTAATGGGTAGTTTAAGGCTTTGTGAAATCTCACCTCTGCACAATTTGGATTAATGCAGTGTAATCTAACCCATGTAGTACACTGAGCTGCCTTTAAGGGTCATTCAGAAATTCAAACTGGTTTAGTATGCTATGGCTTATGGAGTAATGGGTACTCCAAGATCTGCACATTACACTTCCATTCCAAAAATGTGCACTGGGAGCCACTCAGTTTCCATATGTAATTCAAGTGCTATAATCATCTTTAAAATCTCACATGACTTAAGACCTGGTTATTTCTAAGGCCATCTATTCGGAACTAAACCTGTTAGTCTGGTAAGAGAGGCCCTAATGCAAGTCCCCACCCCACCCCAGGGAGACCCATAACAGTGCCTTCTTCATGGTGGCGCTTCTTTTCTGGAATGTCTTGCCCGCAGATATATAAAATACCTCCTCCTCCCTAATGAGTTTTGTAAAGAAGTGAAAACTTGGTACCAGGAGAAATCATTTGGGGGATGTTAGAATTTAGTATCTATCCTTGTTGATCAACACTATTGTAATTTATATTTTATTACTATTGTTATAAATCTTTAGGTTTTCTTGTACACTGATCTGAGCACATACTTTTTAAAAATAAATTTAAAAAACAAAAATGGGGCATATTGGAAACTGAAATTTGCAGTCCCCAGTAAACAATCAGTGTAGATTCAAGTAGATGTCTACACTATCTGAGTTATAAGTTTACCTAGATTCTACGGAGCTACTGGAAGTAATTGTAGTAATTTACTGGAAATAAACATAGCGGGTGGCTACATTTTTATTTATGTAAAAGGCAGCACATCTGATTATATCTCCCCCCTCTCGTTTTTTAATGTACCAAACTACTACATAATGCATTAGAGCAAGATTCAGATAGTCAAAGAAGAAGAAGGGAGGAAATGTGGTGAAACACTGGGTTGAAAGGGAACAAAAAAAAAAGAAGGAATTTTTAAAAGAAAAAAAGAAAGAAAAAAGAATAAGTGTTCCTAAAGGAGAGGTTCTTACAAGTGGGGGTTCTTGTAGTAAAGGGAGTCTCCTTACTGTCATCTAAAAAGTCTTCTTCCTCATCCTCCTTTCTCAGCCTCCTCTTGGTCTCCTCATCATAAATGAGGCCCAGCAGATTGGCTGGACTCTCACTCTCAGAATGGCAAAGTTCATTGAGACGGACTCCAATTGCCTGCCAAAAGTATGGAATTAAGAAAATGTCATAAAGGTTTCTTAAAGGAGAAAATCTCAGTTGTGATGGTCAAGTTTGCAAATAAAGACCTCTTTTGTATCCATGTTGATTATATCATGTCATAAAAAAAGATCTGGGAAAAATACCACAACAAAGTAGAGCTTTTATATAATACTTTACAATATTCAAAGGGTTTCAACATCTAGCATCCTGCTGTAATCCTTTCTTTTTTTATATACCAGGTATAATATTTTTTTTTTAAATTTACAGACCCAAAGATAAAAAACTAATACAAACTAAGAAAAATATAAAAAGTAGAAAAATAAAATGTGCAAAAGGGGGAAAAAGAAATATATGAAGAAATGACTTCCTGCTTCAATCAAGACAAGTATAAACAATTTCAAAAAGTTATCATCTCTGATACAACAATATAAGACCTCTTCCTATATCTCATCTCTTACCTATAAACAATTTTAAAGCTTTATTATTCAGCTCTAATCAGCAAAATCCCTTAAGAGTATAACCAACTTTATATTCCTTTATGTTTAACACAGTAACTTATCATTTTTTTTCTGAAAACACCACAGTAGTTCTCTTTTTCCACATCTTATCTATAAACAAATGTTTAAAGCCTCCTCAGTAAAGAAAAATCCATTAAAAGCTACCACAAACAATATATACATTTTATCCTTGATCAAATAATCCAACTTTGTATTCTTTCCCTTTGCTTTTAAGAATCTTGATCTTTAATCCCTTTAAGTAGTGTTCCCAAAGTTTCTTTCTTTTCATATTCTCTTTGTCTCTTCTTAGAAGCTCCTTTGTAAGTGTAATACATCTCTTTTGTAAATGTACAATAATAATCCTTGTTTTTCTTTGTATGTTCATTTTAAAATTCACATTAGAGTCAGTCTCACTGTTTTATCCAATAAAAGCAGTTCCTCTTTTATATCAGCTTTTAAACCCATTTTTAGAATAACAGATAATCTTAAAAGTAATTTCTTAGTACATTGTCCCCAAATATTCTTAAATTCTTCCAATGTTAAAATATCTTCCTCCAGTCTTTATTGTTGGATCTCTTCTTCTTTAATTATAATATTTAGTTGTTTCTGGTTTGCCCTAGTGTCCAATGTTCAGAGTCCTCTCATCATGTTTTTTCCTAATCAGCATTTTCCCAAAGGAAGGCTCCTTATATTTAATTTCAAAATCTTACTTCAAATTGACCTGTCCCCTTAGTCCATTTATGAAATTAAGTATGTGCAATTCAGAAACAGTTATCAAGAAATGTCATGATTCAATTTGTAAGAAAATCTACTTAAGAACAAGTGATGCAAAAACATTATCAATGAGATTCTAACAAAATAGGTGCAAATATTTAGAAAAATCCCAACTACAATATTAAGGAAACATAAAGAATACTCCTTCCTGACAGATCTTCTAAAGCAGAATAACGTTCTTTTTTGCTGAGATAAATTGGAAGGAGTCATCTTTACTGTTAAAATTCAATGCTTTAGACTAAACTCAGTAGCCAAAGATTTTCAGGAAAGGTATGGTTCAGAATTGCATTATTTCTCAAAAGACAAAGAATCAATTACCACAAGAATTTGGCCTTAAAAAAAAAGATAAAAAGAAGTCTGATATTGATCAAGGACAGGTTGTGGAAATGGAAGCTTCAGTTGAAATACCTGAAACTTCTTCATTATAATGGATGGATTGTAAGATTTTAATATGGAATGTAAGTGGGCAATGAAAAGAATTAAGACAAGTATAGCTCCAGGACTGGATGGCCTATCAAGTGGATTTTATAAAACATTTGAGGATCATCTATTTCTTCTGATGAAGGAATTAATGGACTTTATTTTACAAGGAAATTCTATGCCTGATTCATGTAAAAAAGGCCACTGTCTCTCTTTGATACCAAAAGAGGACAGGATTTAACTTCTGTGAAAAATTACAGACCAATTTCACTTCTTAATAATGATTATAAATTGTTTACATCCATTTTAGCCGAAGGACTAAAAAAGTTTTATGAGACTACATAGTTCAATATGGTTTTCTATCCAAAAGATAACTAAATGACAATGTAAGTATAATAGAGCCTTTACAACAACATAGTGACAAATAGGTGTCATTACTTTTTTTGGATGCAGAAAAAGCTTTGACAATTTGATCTGGGATTTTATGTTTATAGTAGCTGAAAAGATGGATTTTGGACTTGTTTTTTTTCCTAGAGATTAATGTCCACTTATATACTCTAGAAGGCTCAGATAATGGTAAATGGAGGTTTGACAGACTCGTGCAAATCCAGGAAGGAACAAGACAGGGGTGTCCTCTATCTCCTTTATTATTTATGTTGATGTTGGAATAGGAATATTAAATAGGAATATTAGACAACAGACTAAAAAGATTACAATCAAAGTACATAAATATAAACTTCATGCCTTTGCTGATGACTTGATTTTGATTTTGCAAAACCCCTGAAGAACATTGAATATGCTATGAGGAAGTATAAAAGATTTGGGCAAGTGGCGGGTTTGAAAATAAATAAACAAAAGTTGACAATAGTGGCAAAGAATATGAAGAACATCAGAAAAACTGGAGATTAAAGTAGGATTTAAAGCTATGAAAAAGGTAAAGTATTTGGAGTGATTCTTATTTTCTAATGAAAATTCTAAGTTATTTAAAAATAATTATGTTAAAACCTGGAATGAGATAAAAGTTGGATTTACACAGAAAAATTAGATTTGTCATTAATGGGAAGAATTTCAGTCATTAATATGTTCTACCTAGAATGTTATTTTTTTTTTCAGACTATACTGATATTGATTAAAGATCTTTCTTTTAAATTAGGAATCCCCAACAGAAAAAAGATGCTACTGGAGTATAAATGGATGACATATTGTAATTTATTGATATTTGAAGAAGAGGGACCTAAAATAAAAAAAAAGAGAACATCTAGTATGTGGACATTTTAATTGTGACTGGTTTACCTATTATAGAATTTTTGAAAGATTTAAATTTGATAAAAAATATTTGTTTTTGCAGCAGATAAATCTGAATTGAATAGGAACGTACGCTCTGGGGATGACCATCTGATTGCTAGTTTATAAAATGTTACTTAAGATGAATACGGAAGATGTTAAAAATCGTATAATAAAATGGTCAACAAAATTAGTTCTAATATAACATTAGATCAATGGGAAAATATATCAACCAATGATTTAAATTTTACTTTGAATTTCAGTTTAAAAGAAAAGTTGTATTAAATGATGCATCATTGGCGAAAATGAATAGCAGCATTCCCAACAAGTGCTGGAAATGTAATCAAACTCCGAGTACATTTTTTCATATGTTTTGGTCTTATAAGTATGGTAAATCATATTGGATAAATGTAATAATGACAAAAGAAAAAAATTAAAATACAAGTACTAATGAAACCTGAAACCTTTCTTCTAGGTATTATGGATAAGTTAATAGAAAAACTATAGAAAAATCAATAGTTTGGGACATTGTTTCAGTATATGGTAATGGTTCCGAGGATTGTTTATGCAAAAAGGGGACACCAATTGAATGGATTTAAAAATTGACTGAACTGGTAGAAATGGTGAAATTAACTTTATTGATTAGAGACAATGGATTACATAAGTTTATAAGAGACGAAGTCGTTTGTGAACTTTCTGCATGTTAAATACAATAACAGATGCTTAACAGAGGGCTTTGAAGATTACTTTTACTTTGTTGACTATTTTTTAATATAGTGAACAGATGGATTTGACGAACAGATAAATAGATTTCCACATAATGGACATCCTTTTATGTAATATAGCATTTTTATTAAATATACAAATAGTTTATAATTATTTGTAGATCAGTTATGTAAAGAGGAAAAAGTATAATATATTTTCAATATATTTTTTATCATTCAACCAGGGTGGGCATTTTGTTTAATGTCAGTGTATATGATATATTCATTTTTTGTTATTTTTCTATTTATACACGTTTTAATTATTACTGTTTGAAAAGATTAGTTTGCTTTTTCTTTGTTCTTCATTTTGTATGTTAACTTTTGAAATAAAATTTGCAAAAATAGGGAGGGGAAAATAAGTCCTTGCCTAAAACGTTTCACCAGAATTGAAGGGAATGCATCCGGTGTAATGAAATTTGCCTTTCTGAAGATTCTTAATATCCAGAAGAAGCCATTTCTTAAGTGATTAAAAAAAGAAGTATGCAAACCCAGTGGTTTGGGCAAGGAAGGCTTTGCCTCAGCTGCCAGAGCTTTAAAACCTGCCAAAGATTGCTATATTATGGTCTCCTTGAAGGGAGTCACCATATGGAGCACTTGTGGGCAATCCCAGGTTCTCTCCTTTATCTGGAGAAAGATTCTGAAGAGCTGGTCCATTTGCTGGCTCCTTGTTCCACTAGAGTCACTGGCTTCTTCTCAACAAAGCTATTTAAGTCTGCCATTGCTTCCTTGGAAGTCCGTGTTTTTCTGGAATCCTTACCACAGCTCTGTATATTGGATAAATGTTATTGTCCCCAGTGAAAAATGGCTTGTCAAAGGTAAAAGCAATGACCAAACTTTTGTATTGCATTTTTAATTAATTAACTACTGATTATTGTCGGGGG
>JANHGC010009361.1:43807-55571 GCA_027560395.1 Boaedon fuliginosus
CTCGGTCTTGTCAGGGTTGAGTCTGAGCTGATTGGTCCCCATCCAGACCCTCACAGCCTCCAGGCACTGGGACATCACCTCCACGGCATCACTAGTTTGACCGGGGACAGAGATGTACAACTGGGTATCATCAGCGTACTGAGGATACCCAACCCTGTGTCGACGGATGATCTCGCCCAGTGGTTTCATGTAGATGTTAAAAAGGAGGGGGGAGAGGATGGAACCCTGAGGAACCCCACATGGTAGGGCCCTAGGGTTCGATCTTTGCCCCCCCCAACACTGACTGAGTCCGATCAGAGAGATAGGAGAACCACCGTAAAACAGTGCCTCCCACTCCCAACCCAGAAGGATACCATGATCGATGGTATTGAAAGCCGCTGAGAGGTCAAGAAGCACCAGGATAGAGGGAGACCCTCCACCCCGGGCCCGCCAGAGATCATCCACTAATGCGATCAAGCTGTCTTGGTGCTGCACCCAGGCCTGAAACCCGACTGCAAGGGATCCAGATAATCAGCTTCATCCAAGGCCCAAAGGAGCTGAAACACCACCACCTTCTCAACAACCTTCCCCAAAAAGGGAAGGTTGGAGACAGGACGAAAGTTGTTTAACGCGGCTGGGTCCAGGGAAGGCTTCTTGAGGAGGGGCCGAACCACAGCCTCCTTCAAGGCATGTGGAAACTTGTGATTCATCTAGCCCCGCCTTTCTCATGATGTGCTCTGCATATAAGTTAAATAGGTAAGGCAACAGTATACAGCCTTGCCAAACTCCTTTCTCAATTTTGAACCAATCAGTGATTCCGTGTCCAGTTATCACTGTTGCTTCTTGACCCGCATATAGGTTTACTAGTCTTCTTTCATTTATTCCATATCTAATCTCTGAATCTTTTATCTAACCATTTGTACCATAAATCCAAAATTAAGTGATACTCTGTTTTCCCTTTATCTTTGAGTTCCATCGCCAATCTATCTAGTTCAGCACATTCTAATATTTTATTAACTTTTCATCTGTAGGTATACTTTCCTTTTTTTAATTTTGCACATACATAATTCTAGCTGCTGTTATTATGTGTAACGTTATGTGTACAATTCTTTTATTGTATATCCCGGTATTATGCCTAATAAAAATAATTCTGGCTTTAAGTCTATTTGTTGTGCTATCATCTCTCCTAGCCATTTTCTAACACTTAGCCAATATTGTTTTGCTGATGGACAAGTCCACCACATGTGGTAATAGGACCCCTGTGCCTGCTTGCATTTCCAGCACTCTGGTGACATATTTGGGAACATTTTTGCCAATCTTACTGGAGGGAGGTGCCATCTATAAAACATTTTGAACAGATTCTCCTTATATACTGTTGCTATCATTAATTTATAGTTCCTTTCCCACAGTTTTTGCCACTTATCTAATTCTATCATGTACCCAAAGTTTTTTGCCCAGACTATCATATTTTCCTTTACAATTTCTTTCTCCATTTAAACATTCAGTAGGAAGAATTCCCCTTGACTGGGGAAGAGAGGCAGGGTATAAATCCAAATAAATAAATAAATAAATAAAATAATAATTTTTCATCTCTCCCTAACAGTATCGTGTCCAGTTCTTTGGGTTCCCTATAAAATCCATAGATTTCTACATCTTTCTTGTATCTTGATTGTATTTGAGCACATGGCCACCAATCCAAATTTATCCCTTGAACTTTTAATTTTCGTTTAGTTTTTAATTCCCCTTGTTCATGTAGTATATCTTTGTATTTTACTATTTTGTCCGACTCTAGAACGTTAGGACAAATTAGTGTTTCCATCATAGAGAGCCAAGCCGGTATTTTCATATAATGCTTTTGTTTAATTTTTTCCCCATACTGACAGTAAAACATTCCTAATATAATGTCTCTGGAAGTATCTGTGTAATTTGCTTTTTCCATACCATTGCATGCCAGCCCAATTGCAGGTCATACCCTTCTATCATCAATATTCTTTTGTTCTTCAAAATTTATCCACTCCTTTAGCCATGTAAGCACTGAGGCCTGGTAATACAGCTCCCAGTCTGGTAGTCCAAACCCGTTCTTATTTTTGACATTTTATAGCATTTTCAGTTTGATTCTCGGTTTCCCCCCCTGCCAAATCAACTTTGATATTAGCTTGTTAATGGTCTCCAAATAATTTTTTACCTAATTGAATCAGGATTGTTTGAAATAGCAATTGTAGTTTTGGTAGAATGTTCCTTTTTATTGTGGCTATCCTTTTGACCAGCGGCAACTGTAGATTTTTCCATTTATCCAAATCTGTCTTTATTTGCTGTAGTAATTTAGAATAATTATCTTCTTTAATAGATGTGCATCTTGTTGTTAGCCAGATTCCCAGGTATTTGACCTTTTTAGTTATCTGCATATCCATTTTTACCGTCATTTCGGTTTTCTGTTTGTTTGTAAGGTTTTTGTCAATATCTTGATCTTTTTTTTCTTTATTTTCAGTCCTGCCACCACACCAAATTCTTCCATTTTTGCTACTAGTTTAAGTCTGTATCTAGGGGTTCCTCCAGGATAAATACTAAGTCGTCCATGAATGCTTGGACTTTGTACTGTTCTTTTTTGATCTTCAAGCCTTTAATTTCCATATCTTGTCTAATCTGTTTAAGTAGAATTTCTAAGGTTAGTATAAATAGAAGAAGAGATAGAGGACATCCTTGTCTTGTGCCTTTGTTTATATTGAACCTTTCTGTTATTTCTCCATTTGGTTAGAGTATATTGTTTGAATCATTTCTACAAAGCTTTCACCAAAATTCATATTTTCTAATTGTAGTATCATAAACTGTTAGTTCACATTGTTGAAAGCCTTCTGTGCATCCAGGAAGATCAATGCCAATTGTTTTTCAGGGTGGGCTTTGTAATAATATTCCAGTACATTAATAATGATCCTCAAATTATTTTTCTATTGTCTTTTGGGTTAAAAAAAACATTCTGATCGGGGTGAATAAATTCACTTAAAAATCTTTTTACTCTTTCTGAGATTATGGAAACAAATGTTTTGTAGTCTACATTTAATAGTGATATTGGTCTATATTTTTTTTATTTATTGGTGGTCTGTGTATTCTTTAGGTATCAATGTAATGTATGCTTCTGTCCAGGATTTGGGAAGTTTAGCTTTGTTATATACCTCCAATATTCAATTATTTTAATTGCCATTTGTTTCCTTAATAGAAGGAAACTATTCCAAACCTGGTGGTGGTTCTGTAAAAAATGAGGTTCTATATTGATTGGCATTCATAAGAGGACTCAAAAAACCAAGATGGCAGATGTTTCACCCTTCACCACATCTTTGCAGGTAGGTTGACTATATAAGGCTAAACTTATTTTGTGATAAAGATTTTATGTTGTTGTTCCCAAATTTTACCAGTCGGGAATTTCAGTGGTGCATGTAGAGAGAAGGCCTTTAACAAAATGTAGGTGAAGGGTGGGTGCCAATATTTCCTTGGTTGATGCCATCAAGTATTAGAGATGTATACCTTTTAGTGAACAATTCAAAACTCAGTTCTTAAAATGGGTTTCTAACAAGTTTTTCCCGGAACAAAATGATGATGAAAAAGAGACTTTTTTTTGTAAAAATTTTGTTGATTTTCCACATTTAAAAATATAAGCAACATATATTTCCTCCATTCTGGTGTTTCTGGGGTTGTTATATTCATTATAACATAATATTCAAAAACAGTCATTTAAATAAGAAATACAAACCATTCATGCCTAAGAAAACACAAGAAGGTAGAGGAAGGAGAAAATATAGAGAAAAAAGAAAAAAGCCCTATGTAATATATGTCATTACCCCTCCCCCTTTACCCTTTCTTGCTATTTGATTTCCCCTTTATCCCTTTAAAAATATTAATTTATCTCTAATTCACTAACATATTAGGTATCCTTATAAACTAGCAATTTATTAAAGCTTTAAAAATATTTTATCTATCTAGAAATTCCTCCACGCTAGCCTTCGTCTCTTTCTCCTTTTCCAAAAGGCTGTTCCTCTCCTTCTCCCCTCCCATATCTCATCTCCTTTCCTGTTACTGCTTTTTTTCCCATTTTTATTTTCTTTTTCCATCCTTGTCAATACATTCCTCTTACGCCCATTATTTACTCCTCTTCTTGCCGCTCGGTTTGGAAGTCTTTTTGAAAATCTTTTTTCCTTTTAATTTGTTTAACAGAAGTTCAGTCTCAGACTCAGTTTCTTTCCCTTTCTTGCCAAAGTATGCACAGGTGTCTTTTCTTCACCTAGATCCTTCTGCCGCCATCTTCCCCTCCGCTTGTCTCCCCCATTGGTGCCCTCTCGTCAGGTTCGTGTATTTCAAAGTCCTCCGGTTGACTACCTTCCATTTTCTCCAAAGTCTGCAGAACTTTATTCATTTCCATTTTAATTTCAAGTTCCAATTTCTCCATTTTGTCCCTTTTGTCCAACATCGAGCCACATAGGGATCTTATTACTTCAGAATTTTCTTTTGTTTCCATTTAAAAAGTTTTAAAATTGTTCAAAATATTAATTAAAATCAGGTACAGTCCAAATTAAAATCCTCATTATTCCGCCTCTCCACAGCTTTAAAAAGTCAATCTTTGAAACAGGGGGAGGGGTGACAGCAAAGGGAACAGCTCCTTACTTGTTTCGTTGCCTCCCTTTTACACGCTGCTTCCTCTTCACCTGCAACGCCAATTTTCAATCTTCAAATATGATGCTGGGGTCCAATTTCTTTGATTGTCTTGGCTTACCCCGCTCCACACCAGTTTAGAATTCTTATTCTCTCTCCTGCCCTCGCTTGCCCGGGATGGTTCCAGACTTATTGGCGGCCACTAAGGCGCCGCCCTTCCTGGTCCTCGGCAAGGAGTACATGGTGAGTGGAGAGGGGGTTTGCGCACACCCCGTCAACCCTACTCCCACACTCCCTTGCTCACCTCCCCTACAGGGAGGTTTATACCCTTTTAAGGGTCCTCAGACAGACCGGCCTGGGGCAAAAGCCGCAGAGCTCGCACCTTTGCACCCAGTATCGCCGGAAGTCCACCCAGAAGTCCCAATAGAGATAATTTTGATTGGTTCGGAGAACTAGCAAATACCACCTCTGATTGGTCTTATTGACAGGGTGATGTCTTTGCTTTTTAGTATGCTGTCTAGATTTGCCATAGCTTTCCTCCCCAGGAACAAGTGTCTTTTAATTTCTTGGCTTCATGCACACATACTTCATGTGGTTTAAACTTTCTCACCCTGAAGTTAATTGGGTTACTCTGCATTGTAGTACTTTGAACTTCATACAGTATTCCATATATGACTGCATTTTGTAAGGTTACAACAATATAGACAGCTTTGCTTTCAGATCCCATCCTAATGAATTCCAACATAGAATTTGTCTTTTTCCTAGCAATTACTTATTAATTTGGCATCTGTACTAATTATTACTAATTACTAATTGTACTAAATTACTAATTATTCATCACATCACAAGATCTTTCCCAGTCAGGTGCCAATAGGTGAAACCTGCATCCTTCACGTCATTTAAATGTAGATCCACAGAGGACTGAGGGCAATTGATCACCAGTTGCAAATCATGTATCGGTTTGCTCAAACTTTTACTTTGCAAGAGTGTTAATCTGGTAGAACTCAGAATAATATGCAGTTCTCCAAAAGCAAGTATTCTTGCATTTATTGTTTGCAGCTCGCAATAAAGTTTTACAACTTTGTTCATGCTAATACTAATAATTTATTTATTTTATTTATTTTATTTTTATTCGATTTATACCCCGCCCCATTTCCCCGGTCAAGGGGAACTCGAGGCAGTTATATAAAATACTGTTATTGCAAAAGGAGTACAAATTTAACTAGAAGAAATTCTTCAAATTAAGATGAGAGTGTAATAGCATCCCCCTAATTTTTGCTTCAGGAAATTAAACCATAAGATCGAGATCTTACATTGAAAGCTCATGTAACCCATACTCAGTTTCAATCTTTACACATTCATGTGAATATCTGAACAGGGATATCATATGACAACATCTCTGAAGGCAAACTGAGAAATAAAAACGAACCTTAATTCATACTCTGGAATTTTAACGGTTTTTGCAAAACACAATATCAGAAGTTAAATCAGGCAGTGGACTATCACATCAATATGGAAGCTTCTATAAAAATGCTTTTCAATATTAACATAATAGTACTGATAGGCAAACAATGAAGCGAGAGCTTCAACATACCTTATCTTCCTTTTTATCATTCTTTTCAAAAGATTTTCCTCCACCTTCTCCCCCTCCTCCTCCACCACCATCTCCTCCATCTCCTCCACCACTTCCTCCTCCTCCAGCAGCACTTCCAACTCCTGCTCCTCCTCCTCCTCCTCCTCCTTCTCCACTGTCATCTCCTGTTCCAGTTATTGGAGCAGTCCCAAATCCAGACGCTGAGGTAGTCAAAGCCCCCTTGAGTTGAAAGGAAGTTTCACTTTGTCTCTTTTCATTGGTCTCATTCTCCTTATTCTCACTTTTCCTTCTGAACTTCTCCACACAGGGTACCACACCAAGCTGAAGCAGACATTCCACAATATTGAGGGCCACATCACAGATTCGGGAGCTGATGTCATGATTCAAGACCAAGTAAACTGCTTTAAGAACCACCTTGAAAGAAGAAATGTTAGATATTGCAGGCAACACTATATTCACATGTTGTTTGCAAAAACCTGACTGCAAGTCTCTAAAGAAATTGTCTAAATGTAATATCCTATAACAAGGGGGGCATGTTCAATTAAAGCATAACAGCAGGTGAATTAAAATTGTGTGCACCATTTATATAACCACCCTAAGCATGATCCAGATCAATTTTCTGGTTGCAGTTATTTTTCAGCTGATCTAAAACAAATCTGCCTTTGATAGAAAGCAGTTTGTTGCTGAAAGAATATAAAACGAAAACAATTTCATAAAATCATAGGTTTTCAAGTCCCTAGTCTGAAAGATGGCTATCTACACACACCTCGTCAAGGCAGCTTGCCACTTCCTTAGTTACTCTAGGTAGCCCACAACTTATGACCACAATTGAGCCCAAAATTTATGTTGCTAAATGGGGAGTTTTGCCCCATTTTATGACTCTTCTCGCTGCATTTGTTAAGTGAATCATTGCAGTTGTTAAATTAATATCACAGTTGTTAAATGAATCTGGTTTCCCCATTGACTTTGCTTGTCAGAAGGTTGCAAAAGGGGATCACATGACCCTAGAACACTGTATCTGTCATAAATGTGAGTCAGTTGTCAAGCATCCAAATGTAAATCACATGACCATGGGGATGCTGCAATGGTCATAAGTGTGAAAAATGGCCATAAGCCACTTTTTTCAGTGCCACTGTAATGTCCCTAAGTCAACTGCTGTAAGTTGAGGATTACCTGTATTTCCTTTGTCAAACTCTTACAGTATTTGCCTTTCTGTGTTTGGAGACTATTATTCTGCGGCATACCTTATGGGATGGCAGACCTCTTTTCAGATATTTGAACACTATTCTCATATTCATGGAACATCAGCATTAGAAGTTCTTCTAGCCCAAGCCCCTGCTTGAGCAGGAGATCCTATACCATTTCCGCTAATTGACTGTCCAGTCTCTTCTTAAAGACGATGGAGCACCCACAACTTTTGAAGGCAAACTGTTCCATTGGTCGAGTGTTCTCACTGTCAGGAAAGTTTTCCTTAGTTCTAGGTTGCTTCTCTCCTTGGTTAGTTTCCATCCATTGCTACTTCTCCTGCCCTCAAGTGCTTTGGAAAGTAAGTTGAACCCCTTCTTCTCTGTGGTAGCTTCAAATATTGGAACACTGCTACAATGTCAGCCCTATTATTTCTTTTTACCAGACTAGACAACCCCAATTCCTGCAATTGGTTTTCATATGTTTTAGCCTCCAGCACCCTAATCATCTTTCTTTTTTCTACACTCTTTCCAGAGTGTCAATGTTTTTTTATATATATATTGTGGTGACTAAAACTGGATGCAGTATTCCAAGTGTGCTCTTACCAAGGCATTTTAAAGTGGAACAAACACTTCATCTGCTCTTGATTCTATAGCTCTGTTAATGCAGCCTAGGATTTCATTGGCTTTTTTGGTGGCTGGAGCACACTGCTAGCTCATATGCAAGTGCTTGTCCACTAGGACTCCCTCTCCCAGTTACTGATGTTGAGCCACGTTTCACTTAATCTTTACATGTACTTTTTCTTGCCTAACTGTAAAACTTTGCTTTTCTTTACGTTGTATTTCATTTTGTTAGATAGGGTCCAATGGTCAAGTCTTTCGAGATCCATCTGGATCTTGAGCCTATCTTCTGGCATGTTGGGTTTTCCTGCCAGCCATCTGCAGGATGGCTGCAAATTTGATGAGTTTCTCTTCTATTCCCTCATCTAAATCTAAATATTCCCATATGGTTGTCCTTAGTCAAGGCTGAACATATTCATTAGGACTTTGAATCTAGGACTTTGGACCCAGTCTGCAAAAGGTGCTTCAGAATACATGGGAGTGCCAATGTAGCACATGTTAACAACAGCATAAAGCAGCTGTTTTTCTTGGGATCTCCATAAACTTGCAATTGGTACCACCCCAGGAAAGGATGCAGAACATATATAGATGCTATATTTTTGTTCTCATCCAGTTTGGTGTACCTTCTGGAGAATGGGTCCAAAGCACTGCAAATCTCTAATAGCAGTTCCTTCAATCTCCATGTAATCCTTTGTAAAAATTTGAACTCCATTCCTTGATTAGGTTTCTCCATCAATCTTGAATTGAAATTCTGCTCTTCCAACAAGCTCTTCACAATGACCGGATGGGATGCCTATTCTGTTCTCAAAGAAGATGCCAAATAGGGTCTGATTGTTCTACTTTTTCTCTCCGTTAGTTTTTATCTTTTTGTCATCCCACTGAATAGCTAGTGTAATGTTCTTCTTTTATTGTGAACTTATATGGAAAAGATTTCCCCCCCAGCAAATTCATTACCCTTGATTTGTTGTGATATTTTTTTTGTTTTGTTGCATCATCTTTTCAAATCAGGGCTACTTGTATGTACTTCTGCATGATGATTGTCCCATTTTTCACCTCATAAATCTCTCCTCTTGATTGTGCAACTGGTTAGGTTTCTTCTGCTGGATTCCACTTTTTCCCCATCTGGAACTATTTGCTACTGTACTTTTTTGGGAAATTCCACTCATCTTTGGCTTCTTTTCCCATTATCTTCTCCTGCTGAAGGAACCTAGTTATCATTGTTTCGATATCTGTTTGACAAATTAGTGCTCTTAAAATCAAGAACACTAGTATTCCATAATAATTCAAAGGTTCCTACTGTTGTAGTTCTACTCCATATACCTAGTAGGCTGCAATTAAGTCAAATATAGTTGATACTCATGTTTTTCTCTGCCTTCTGAAGGAAAATCTTTTCAAGACAATGTTTCTAAAAGGTCTGTGAACACACAGTATGTTGGCATACTTAACATCCTCCAGGTTTGTTAGATATTCATCTCTATCCTAAGTATCTTGCCTCTCTTTCTCTATCAATATTTTGAAAAAGATCAATGCTTAGATTGTGTAGCTGGTTCCTAAAGGATACCAATAAATTAATGTAAAGTCTCTCTCACTGAAATGTATTCCTCCCCTGTAATTAAAGGTTCTGCGTGCATGGAAGTTTAGAAATTAGCCACTTCCATTAAGATGGCAAATTTTATTTGAGCACTTTCTGGAGGTTGAAAACAGCCCAACAAGATTTAAGCCTAATGGTCAGCCAGTGGCACTAAACTTTATACTTCTATTCCCTGAGAAATGGGAAAATGAACTTCTTGATTTGCATTTTTAACTTAGTCCATCCTTCAAGTGCAATGTGGGCAACAAAATTTTTAAGGCATAACACAGGATAAAATAAAATATATGACTCATACTAAAGAAGATCATATTTTCCAGATCATATTTCCATTTTTAACCAGACCTTTCTATAGGACCCTGGTTTCAATATAATGCTGTATTAAATTATTTTAACTGAGAATTGGTTGTATTTTTTTACTTTACTATTAATTGGTGGAATGACCTTTATGCATGGCTGAAATGGACTGAATACTTAAGGGGTTTTGATTGCCATCATACGATAACTAGCACGGAAAGGAATATCCTTTTTCTTGACCATTACCGAAAGATCCAGCATGCCGTTCTTGTGGACAAAGTTGCTGGTCCCATCGATGTGATCTGTATCTTCCAGGCAACTATAGTTGATGCAAGAATCTGTCAGGCTTCGAGGGAGATTGGCACATGCCAGGGGCTCATGGGGCATTTCTGGTATGGGCACCTGGTTGCAGAGCTTGCGCATGTGCTCACTGAAGAAGTCAGCATAGCCCACATTGAAAGAGGCCAGCGTGGTATTGAAGGTGGCCACCGTGATGGTGGAAATTTGGGAACGTACTGCAAGAGAGCATCACAGATATTAGTTCAATGGACAGAGCACTTGGTATGAAGGTGTAAGCTGATTCATTTAAGTACAATATTCAGCTCTGGAACATTACAACTGTTATTCACAATTAATTAAGCATATAACCTATAAGCAGAACTAAATAAAGGAAAGAAAAATCTATTGGACTGTTCTGGAAACCTTGTAAGATCAGCAACATTTGAGGAAATTTAATTTTAATTTACTTTATTGTCATTGCACCTCGTACAACAACATTAAATGCCATCTTCAGTGTACATTGTAATTATAAAAATAAAACACAAACACACGTCCTTCACATTCTAAACAATTGAACTGAAAACCCCTGATATTGCATTCATATTGTAAATATTAGTTGTTCATACAAACTTAGGAGTTCAAATAATATATCATCTTTACCTACAGTAATTCCTGCCACACTGCCCTCTTCTGACTCATTTATGGCTGGAATCTGATATAAGCACAAATCCTAAAAAAAAAATCCTGGGTAATTCAAAAGTTTGTTTTCAAAAGTTTTGTTTTCATGCTCTTGAATATCACCTCACCATGGCTGTTGGAGTGGTCTGGCAGGTCAGTAACCAAAGTATGATGGGAATGAGAATGCCGAGCACTCAGACTTTCCATCTCGGTAGCTGTATCAGAGCTGCCCCGCCTTGTAAATCTCCCTGGAGTAGAAAAAAAAGACATGCATTTGTGGACTGTTCACAATACTAATTTCAGGTCATTATAATGTCCACTGATTAAAAGAGACTTTGAATGAGGCACAAGGTCAGCAGTCAATTGGTTGAAGTTGAAGTGATGGGTTAAACAACGTTGGCAAACTCACTCTGAACTGGGTTCAACAGCAGCCTGTTATAAATAATATGGGATTTTTACCCTTGTTCAGTCTGTTGCCAATCACTCAATAGGGGTGAAGGGTAGGAAAGGTTATTTGGCCTTGTATTCTTGCTCAAATATCAGCTGATATTTGTTTATTCTAACACATCAGTTTTATTCCCCATAGTGTTGTTGTTGTTTTGTTTTGATGGGAAGTTATATACAGTACTTTATTTTCTTTTCATGGATTATAATTCTTAAAAATATTGGGGTGAGCAGGTTCAGAAGCTAGAAATGACTGGGCATCTCCAGATCAGAGTCCTGGAAGTGGCATGCAGTGAGGAGCATAGCCACTAAATTTGTCACTACAAAGCATATTTATTTATTACATTCTTATGCCGCCCAATTCCCGAAGGACTCTGGGCGACTTACAACATGGTTAGCAATAGCACTCAGATGTTATATACTGCTTATCAGAGCTTTACAACACTCCCCAAGCAGTTA
>JANHGC010009361.1:104825-135134 GCA_027560395.1 Boaedon fuliginosus
GGAAGGAAGGAAGGAAGGAAGGCAGGAAGGAAGGAAGGAAGGAAGATGGCAGTGTCATAAAAAATTTCCTGGGCAATGCCGAGTCATTAGCTAGTAAATTATACAAATAGAAACTTAGGATGTGTCTAGGGAGTACCTTTTTTCTGCTAAACTTTTCTCTTTTCCTAAACACAGAATTTTCGTAGCTTTTTTAAAAAAAAATTCAATTACAGTACACAGAACCCATATTTTATAATATACCTATAATTTTTTATCTGATCTTCTTATCTGGTAGTATGTAATACCAGATTCCTCTTACAATAGAAACACAGCTGAGCATAAACTAGTTGCTATCTAATTTATGGCAATGTGGCCACCAATGCATCCAGAAACAGTTACTTTGAAACAAGACAGATTCTGTTTCATCTTGTCTCGCTTTATCTCATCTCATCTCATCTCATCTCATCTCATCAGATCCTTTTAGTTTAAAAAAATTAAATAGAGATTATCATATTGCAAAAAAAAGTGTAATTTTAATGCAATTATTTTATTTCCAGAAACATTTCTGGGTCTTGCATAGACTCTAGGTGTCTAAGCCAAAAGACAAGATTGCATTTTATAAACTTACAGGGAACAGTGCTCTAGAACTGTACTAGTTTACCTTCTGATAAATGGGAATTTTTGAGACTGTCTGGGCTCACTGTAGCATAATTGTTGTAAGGTTATTCATAAGATGCTTTCAAAATTTCAAAAATGTCCACTAAGTCAAAATAGATTAAAGAACCCTGAGCTTGCGCCTCCAACTTTAACTCTGGATTATAGGGCAAGAGACATACTCGTAGTTCGTCGTACAGATGAGATGGTACTGTTCAAGGAGAAAGAATTTTCATCTCGTTCTCTGTCTGCTGAGATACCTCTTCGGGCGGGTAAAATGGAAGAAGGTCTTGGTAAAGAGGAGCGCTTTTCAGGACTCTTGGTTATTCCATCCTAATGCAAGAAATAGGAAGCACTTTGGTTTTAAACATGTATTGGTATATTCAGCTCCAACCTAACTTTCTTTGCATGTAAGCCATTAAAGGGAAAGCAACACTACAATAGTCCAGTACAGAAGCTGTTGAGGAAAAAGGATACTCCAAGATTGAGGGCTTGACTTAATTTGGCTATGACTGCATCAGTATAGCCTTATTTTATTTGCATTTAAAGTCAAAAAAGAAAGTTTGTGTCTCTGCTGTGAACATACATTCATAGACCAACACACAGCTATACATTCTGAAACTAAACAGAACCACTCGCTCAGTACTCGGAAACAGGCAAAGTGACTTCTCGACATACAAAAATTACTTGGAAAAGCCAGAGTTTTTAGGCAAGGGTTCTTCTATTGCAGCAAATGGCCTAACCTACTAGAAGTAGTCCTTGACTTAAGATCACAACTGAGTCCTGAATGTTGGTTGTAAGTTGTTGTGGTTGTTAAGGAAGACACCCATGTGGTTGCCTTGCTCAGCAACTACAATCCTGGCTCTTCCCATTGTGGTCATTAAGCAACCTCCCACATCATTAAATGACCTGACAGCATGCAGAAATCTGTTGCAGGTCAGAAGGCTTTGGCTGGCTAGGTTCACTATTATGCAGGCCTCCTGCCTCCTCCCACATTCCCAGAAGCCTTAACCAGCTAGAATCTGTGCAGGACTCTGCCTTTCCCTCCACTCCCGAGTCTTCCAGTCTGGAGCATAGGTTTTCTGCATCTCAATGGGCCTAGGCAGCTGAGGTCTCCCAGCCCATGTTGGAGGGACAGTTGCAGTGTTCCCAAGGGTGAGCAAGCTGCCAAGCACCTGAATTTTGATCACATGACCATGGGGTGCTACAATGTTTGTAAGTTTGTAATGCAGGGATTGTATGTGCATTTACTCAGCAACTGTCATAATTTTGAATGGTTTGCCGAATAAATGTTCATAAAATAACAACTACTAGTATGTTCATCTTATGAAATTTGTAGGCACTGAATGGAATAAAATAACACATTAAGCTTTTTAAACAAGTTTATTTTATCATCTATAAATTAAGTTCTAAAATTAGCCATTATCAAGGCAACAAATCCCAGATTTTGGCATCTTATGAAATCACAACTCATCTCTATCTCAGTTACGTGCCTTCCTCATAAGTTCTACCCCTGGCACTTCTCTGGATTCTGAAGTTTGCTTTGCCTGCCAGAATCTGTAAATCAGCCTTTGCATTTCTTCCTGTTTACCTTCTCTCGTATTGTTTTTCAAAAACAGTTATCGGATTAGTAGGATGACCAGTGAATTTTCTCATCACTTGTGATCTGCGATGGGGAATGACTAGATTAGTTCTTTTATAGACGTTAGAGGCTAATCAGGAGAAGTGACCCATTGGAACTATTGATATCATGAACCAGTTTGATTATATTTCTAACTTATATACTGCATTTCTTTTTCATTTGGGAAAAAGGATATCAAGGTGAGATATCCATATTTGGTAGTGAAGGAAAAAAATTAAAGATGTGGGCATTTATTCTTGTTCTACCTCAACTGCCTTACCTGAGCTGTTTTTGAATAGTCCCTTGGGCCCGCTGAAGAGGGCCACGCACTATAATTGTCTTTACTGCGCAAAACAGCTTTTTTAGTGGTGATTAGTGAACAAGCAGAGTTGGGTCTTGGAGGAAGCAATGACTTTGCTCTAACCTTTGAGGCAGGAATCTTTGACAAGGAAGAAGTCTAATTATAGGAAAACAAAAAGAAAAATGCAATGGAAAGATGAACAATGAGACAAACAGAAAATGAATGGAATATGGAAAACAGATTTCGAATCAGAACCTTAAAAATAATTATTATATTGTATTATTGTTCTTACATTAAAGGAAGCATACATTAAAGTAAAGTGATTTCATTGTTCAAGTCATAAGAAGACTAATGATATAATGGCTATTTTTCAAAAGTTGACATCTATTTTTCTGAAGCTAATTTACACTGTCACTGGCCCAGTCTATTTTTTTTTACTTTCAGTGTTATCATTTTTCCAGGTTTTAAGACTGAAATTTCAGTTATAGTATTCACCAAAGAGTATTGCTATCCAAACAGGATTCCTTCAGTTACCAGGCTGAGGCTAGACTTGCACTCACTTCATTCAAGCTAAATGCAGCCTATATTCATATTTTTTATAATGCTATTTAAGATATGGGGTTTTTTTAGATCTCATAAAAATAAGTCAACAAGCACTTTGAGTTCATGTTTAGGATCTTGGTGGACAATATTATTTTAAAACTGCTATTAAAACATTATGCATTATTAACTGCAGCAGTCACAGACAAACTGCTATATCTTGTTAACCCTGGAGAGAATATAGTCCGGGCCTTAAGAAGTCTTCACATGTAACTAATGTTAACAAAGCATATGGAAGCCTTATGATATCACTAAACATTTTTGCTGATTCTTTTTCTATTACAAAACAAAATACAGAAGACACTATTTGACTTTTTTAAAAAAATAAAAAATGTATTATTAATTTCCTTTCAGAAACCTTTCACCTGAAATCACACTCAAATGCATTCCGTGTGCTATTCTTCACTTCAATTTCAAATATTCAAATCAAAATAAATCAAGCTCATGTATGTGAGCTTTGTAAATCCATACAGAACTAAGGGCTAGGTTAGAATTACATTTAAAGAAAATAATTTGAGCACCCAAAACATGCAATGTGAATACCTTCCAGAAGAATAGCTATGCTAGTTTATATATATATAAAAAAGAGTAAATACTGAAAAAGTAGAACAGAGAGATGGGATTTGATGAGCACAATTAGTATTATGATGTAGGGGGATGTAAGAAGAAAACGAGCATATAAGGTTTGAGAAATTAAAAAAAATTGTTTATGAATCTAATGTTTAATCCTGTACATATTTATTCTCAGAAAAATTTTATGAAGTTCACTGAACTCAAAGTCTCCCAGCCACAGACCAAGAATTGTAACCATCGGGTGACAGCTTTATTTTAGAGAAAGAGAGCTGTTCATTTACTAAACTTATATGGCTGCCCATTTCACACAAAGTGATTCTGTGCAGTGGATAATTATTAAAACAGAACAATAAATAGAAGAAGAAAAAACAATTATTAAAACAGTCATCATTAAAGATATAACCTCTTTACAGGAAAGAGTAGATTAAGTACAATGCTACTTAATCTACTCTCTGTCATCTCAAGATAGTAGGCTCAGAGCAGACAAGGTAATCGGGGCAAGCTTGCTTCTTGAACTTATCACTTCAAGTAGTGATACGAACTGGACAGCAGTGTAAGATTTTTTTTTAATTTACGTATGCTAATTACTATTCTTTCACTATTAAATTCTGGAAGGCTGTGGCCTCTGGATAAAAAGGAAAGATACTTTTAGTGGGTGAGCAAAAGTATTAAATACAAGCAGGCAAATGTACATGTGCATGTTAGATTCCCTTCACCTCTCCTCCCACCCCAATCATCTGTGCCCCTTTGGCTGCCCTGAGCTTCACTGGCCCTACCACTCCCAGAAGCAATGGCTCTTCGCCATCTTCTTCCTCCCGCTGCTGAGGAAGTGTGCCCTGAGGAAGTGTGCCCAGCCGGGCTCTTCATGAGGCAGTGTATGCAGCCTTGTCCAAATTGTGTTGGTTTTGTCCAAATCAAGTGCAGCCTTCTCACGAGGCTCTGAGGACCACATGCAATTTGGACATGGCCGCGCTCTGTTTGGAGAATGGTGCAAGTGGTCACAGATAGAAAGTCTGGTGATTTGGATTTGATAGGCTCCCTTTCCTTGGTTATGTTCTGTCATATCTTATGATTTGATCTGAATTTCTGCACTAAGATGGATGTAGTCACTTCATCCAGTTGTATGATTCCAGCTGCAAAACTCCTAAACAGGTACATTTAAATCGGAGGGGATTTTTCTTTCCTAAAGACTAAAACAGAGTATATGTCTGGAGATATTCAACTCTGGCCATATCCTTTTTCATCCTGCATTTCTTTTTTTTTCTTTTTTGTCAAGTTTTTTCTTATTTTTCTTTACACTCATCAATTCTTATATAAACAGAGCTATTGTGTGTTTCCATCATCTCCATCTAGTACATCATAAATTTCTACCACAATTGGAAATCATCCTTATTATCTCCTCCAAATATCTACTAAGAATCAGAATCTAAACCTTTCTCTGTTATGTAGAACATTTCCCCAATTTTTTTATGGACCCAATTAATTTAATAAACTTATTTCATTTACATCCAATGCTTATTAAATATCCTTTGACAACTTTATCACATTTTAATTTATATAGCTTATTCAACAATTCTAAAAAAGAAATTTAATTCTAGATATCAAATAATCTATTCTAAATTATTTATTTATGTAAATATAATTAATTTCCAATATTAACTACTATTATTCATTCCAGTTCCTTTTCTACATAATTCCTCCCAAACCATTTTAAACATTATTCACCATCTCAATTAACTTTAACATACTGTTATTTAAAAGTCTAGGCATTTCTTTATTATATAATCTCCACTTTTAAATATATCATTTGTAATCTTTATCATTCTTTCTATAAATTAAGAGGAGGTTAATTCTAAATAACATTTATCTATTTATATAAATGATTATATTTCAATATTAATAATATTTATTCATTCCAATTTCATTCCTAAATAATTCATTGCAATTCATTTCCCCCTTTACCATCTCCCTTTTATTAAATTCCGTCTTCCCTATTGTCTCATCAATATGATAATACAATAATATTCATGTTAATTCAATATACTAATCACTGTATTAATTCATTATTTAAAAAAATGTTATATAGATTATATATAAGAAATAATTGCTGTAATTTCTATAACTTCCAATCCTTCTTCCTTTTATTTATTCTCATTGTTCTTATTGTTTTACTTTCCCCCCTCTAACTTAGCTCTACTTTAACGTGCTTTAGCCATCATACCTTTCTCTTTTTGAGGCAATCAATAACAATCTTTTAATCTTGCTCCCATGATTTCCATCTTGTTCTCTACCTCCATTTTGTTGTTTCATCCATTCTTTAAGCCCATTCCCTCCCCCTGTTTCTCCAGCCTTCTTTTCTGTTGCGCTTGCCCAGTTTGTGTTTTCCTCTGCGTTGTCAGCTTTCTCATGTCATTCAGACTCCAACCTTTCTTTGTTTTGTTTGGGGTTCCAATTTTTTTCCTTTTTCATCTTATCCAGTTTTTTCACCCTTAAAAAGCTTTTTCTTCTTTTTTCTTCACCCTTTGATTGCTCCACTAATTCTTTGGTTTGCTGAGCTAGTTCAATTTGACCCTTTGTCTCCAGTGTCTCCTCCTTTTCATCCTCTGGGTTCATTTTCATTTTTGGTGTTATTTTCCATGCCCCCCCTTATTATCTCCAATTCCAGTTCCATCATTCTCCGCAACGCAAAACAAATTGTATCAACTGCTTCATCCCATCTCGCCTCCATTTTCAAATTGGCTACAAAATGTCTCAAATTCAAACTCTCAGTCTTTTTCTACTTGCATGGGAGACACTCCCCCTCACAAAATCAAAAACACTTTCTCTTTCTAGTTTGATAATTGTTCTTCAAATTGAAACCACCACCATCACACTTCTGGAACCACTTTCAGGCTTATTTGCTTCTCAGGGTCATTTCAACATAAAACAAATTTATCACCTTCTGTAGACTCTGTTTGTTTCACACTGTCTTCCTCCATTCTCCAGCACACCTCTTAAGCCTGGAGTGGCTTTGGCTTCATGGTGGCCATTTCCACTGCTGCTTCATCCGCCATTGGCTATAGGGATGTCTGATCCGGAGGGGGGGGGAGATGCAGCTCCTCCCAACCTGTCAAACTGTTCCCCTTTGCTTCACCATCTCTTTGGGGTGGCTTAGGCTCCTTGGGGAGCCCTCAGGCGGGGAAGGCTGGAGAAGATCCACAGAGATTGCAGCCCCAGCATCCAGCTCCACCAAAGACCAAACCGGAAGTCGTCCCTGTATTTCTTGTTAGAACAAGTATGGTTTAAGAGAGACATTCTGTCCTCCCATCTTTCTCTTTGTAGGAAAGGGGAGAAAAGAAGCAAAAAGAAAAAGATGGCACTTCATAGAACCTCCCAGTTGTAAGCCACCAGTCAACAGATTTGTGGTCTTGAACAAAGGATAACCATGGAAAGCAAACTAATATGAATGGTACTTACTACATATGGTAGAGTGCAGTCAAACATATTTATGCATTCCCACTAACATAAATGACTCCTTCCTTTGTTAAGATTAACAATGGGTGATAAAGATATTGTTCTGTTCTACTGCTGGTGCCTCTTTGTGCTGATTTCCTATTTTATGCTAAATGAAAACAGGTTTTCTTTGCATCCTGAGGCTATGACAGCACTAGTTTTATTATATTTTCATCTAGATTTTGCTTAATGTCTTGAGAGTCCATGCAGCCAGACTTTCAGTTGCCTTGAGACTCAGGGGCCCTGACCAGGGTGTGCTGGTATCAATTTGCTTATCTAGCTGATTAGCATTCAATACCAGCTTCAGTGATTGGCTGAACTTTGGATTTGCCCCCTTTTTTTTCCAGGCAGAGCAGCAGCCACTGGCTTTTAAACATACAGAAAGCAGGTAAGATATTGATGCTAATATTTCCTCATACAAGAATGAATCAGACTGGTAGATGGAAAGTAGTGCCATGAAGTTCTCAGATTTGCATCTAATTAACTAGAACATAAAATAGAAAGCTTAATATCTTTCTAACCGTCGGCATGCAATTTTACACAGTACAGCAATTAGAACATTTTAACCTATGATTAATTTCAAAGAGAGACAAAAAGAAACTGTTTGTTTAAAACTGCCAAATGGTTTTTAAAGTTATTTATGGTAATAAAACCACCAAATATTCAAAATATGCAGACATGTACAACACATAAAGGCAAATTCACCCACCGAAAGTTTTTCCTTTGCTTGCTTAAACACCCCAGGCGCCTGGTTTATTTCACCACCAGCAGCTATCAGAAAATAAGGGGAAGAGGGTTAACATTTTAAAATCATAACTTCAAATTAACCTTTTAGCATTTTCAGTTTAAATTGCCATGCAATATTTATGATGAACTAATTACTGGCCCAACTTTTGCTAATTAAAAAATGATTGCAACTGGAAAATTAAAGAATAACACTTCTCAATGTTCTCTAAAAATGTTACCATCAGAGCATTGCAAAGAAAATTATGAGGTTTGAATGATGTGGTATTAACAGCATTATATTCAAATGATTCGCAATAATCTGAAAACATTGGCCTTCGCTTTTTTAAACGTTATCAGCACCAGTAATATTTGGTCATGACTTAAAACCAGTTCCTATATGTATGTACTGCATCTTCTAGGAACAGTATTACAAAGGAGGGCAAGACTGAATATTAAAACAAAAGAATAGGAAATGATGGCTTTTATTTCCTCAGTGTTATCTGTTATTTAAATGCTTTGCACATAAATCAATTTACAAACATAAGGAAAACCATAGTTCAAGAAACAGTGAATAAATACATAGCCCAACTGTTATATTCCATTCTTTTGGTTAGCAGCACAGGATGTGAAATTTGTACATAAAGGAAAATCCCTGCATGTATGTTCAGTCTACCCCTCTGTAGTTAAAAGGACAGTCTGGGCATGAGGCAACATGCAAAACATGAGTGTAACATCCCGCACTGAAGTTTCCAAATTTCCTACTGTGAGCTAAGGGGGGGGGGCATGGAAAACACTTCAATAATTTCTGGTTCCATGTATGCTTTCCACGGTGTCCAGGTGAGTCAAACATGAGGTCTTGAGATCTTCATGATCATCAAAGGAAGGTTGGGAAGAGATACAGGAAGATACCGAGGAGCAGCATGCATGCATCATCTCCTCACCCCTTTAAACATCTAATGTGCAGTTTGAATACCTGTGCCTAGCTTAACATATCCTATTGTATTAATCATCACCAGTTCATTGCTTGCAGTCAAATTCAAAGAACACAACTGCAGCAGGTAGCATGGCTTACAACGCAAGTGCCTTAGAGATCCAATGGAGTTCCTTACACATGGAATTATTTCAAGGTCCAGGATGGCCAAACATTCCATAGTTTGCAAGGAAGTATCTATTATCAGTTTGACTACATTATTATCAAATTAAACCCTTAAGTCACGTTAAAAGAGTATTGGTAAATATATTAAAAGAAAAAAATAAAAATAGTGTAGTTGTCAGTATTTGCAGGATATGTTCATTACAAGCTGCTTGCATAATATTTTCTCAGTTTTACTACTGATCCCATCTACCCACCTACGCATCCTTCCACATAATAGATTCTTCTGATTGAATCATATATCAGTGATCCACAGCTGTTAAACAATGCGAAAATGCCTTTACTGATGACTTACCTGAAAGCATAATAATTCTTCCATCTGAACAATAAACCTGGATCATGACTTCACCCTGTCCCTTGGAGTTCGATTAACAGTTTAATCATGCAAGAAACATGTTTAATTCTGCGACACACACCATGAAATTTAAGATGAGGAAGACAAACCTAATACATGTTTGTCCCAGTTCAAAGCCTAAGCTGCTACTTCTGTTTGTCCTATGATATGGATGTTGTGATGTCACAAAGGAAACACAGCCTTACTTTTTCAACCAACCAAAAACTGCAGTACAAATTTAGATAAGGTTCAGATGATAGCATTCATATTACTGTATTGCAATGGTTAAAGTCAAGGTGGTTTCTTCAAAGTATGCCCTTTTTGTGTATATAGGAAAGATAAAAAGAAACAAGTACTGCGTGTGTATTTGCATGAAGTAGCCTTATTCAAAATCTAAGTTTTACCATTACACGTCACATATATAGTTTCATTTATCTAGTTTACTCTGCTAGAAAGAAGATCTGTTGATTCAGTGGGAAAGATTTCCAACTTATAATGCCTGAAACTGCAGCTACAGAAATAAAACCTCCTTAGGGAGCTTTTGAATATGTAATTAATAGAACTGGCAAATATGGGACAGATTTCATATAAATCTGAAAATATTTGGAAGGGTTTTGGATTTGCAAATCAGTCTTCAAAGTAAATTTGAAGATACACAATTTGAAACTTGGCTGTTTGAAAATAAATACTACATCAAGCCTTGCTTTAATAGTACACTCGCCTTTGACCTAATTCACAAGTGTTAATCTTCCATGAAAGAAAAAAAAAAGCTATTGATCAGTAGCAGATCCTTCTAGTTTTCCTGAACTTCCATCCCTGGTCTCCTTACAGTTTTTCCACCTTATGGGAAATCCTTTGTGAGTGTAAGCTAGAGGAAGAGATCTCCTATTGTGTTGGAACTATGGCTAACTCAACTTTAATCAGAACATCCCAGGATCTGAACCATTTTCCTGAGTTATAGTATTACACGAAACAAGAAATTTTAAAGGAAGATATAAAAGATATACAAAAGATATAATTTGCTTATTTAAAAGTAGATTTGTTCTATCCCTCTAGCATTTTGAAAAGGTGTACAGACATTGGGATAATCAACAGCGATATAACTTTAAATGGATTTGCTATCTGGCCAATATTCTTGAAACTCTGTAATTCAAAATTTTGCCTGCTTCTCCCAGGAAGTAAAACAAATAAACAAACAAAACTTTAATTTTTGGCAACCTTTACACTGAGGGCACATGTATGCAGAAAGATAATTAGATGCCTCAATTTTTGTTTTTAATTTTGTTAAATTCTGAGTTTAATTTGGGGTATTAGCATAGAGGATATGGTTTAGCTTTTGCTTCAAAGATACCGTAAATAGCTAATGAGAACCACAAACAATTCTCTACGATGGGGCATAAAATATCAAGAAAGGAATGTACTTCTGCAGTTGATAGTGCTGCTAAATAGACAATTAGTGTCATGAAAATTATAGAGAATGAGTTTGTGTCATATTCAACCATATCCATCATTTGCTTATCATCATTCTTATTTATTGAGTTTTTATTTGGAATAAAACAAATCACTTATCTGAAATGAAATATATGTAATTAATTACTCTATTTCTGATTTTCCATTCTGAGAAGTAAATTCTCCATTCTGATCAATAAGTGACACAACAGAAGGAATTTTAGAACTAAGTCTTCTATTGCTCTCTCACTATTCTTTGGCAACTGGAACTGACACTTTCCTAATGCAAAAATCAAGATTGGCTTGAGCCATATAGAAACAAGAGCGGCCAGGCAACATCGATACACTATTAGGAGCTTTTCACTTTAGTGAGTAGGCAAAAGTCTATTTCTAATTATACTAATATATTCTGATTCAGAAACAATTATCTGATCTTTATATAAAGTACAACTAATCCTTGACTTACAAGGATTTACAGTCATTTAATGATTTAATGGCCAAAGTTACAACAGCTGAGAAAAAGCGTATTTTATAGCCTGTAAAGCCATATGAAACAAAAGTTTTCCACAATCATGTGATTACCATTTGCAAAATTCCATGCCAGTTTCCTCAGAAAGTGAACTTTGAGAAGCAGACAGGGAAGATTGCAAGCAGAGGGGACAGAGAAAAGCTGAAACTCTCATGTGGACTGCAGAAATGGTGCTGAAATTCTGAACATCATGACAGCTTGAAGATTTCATCTCTGTTCCTGCAGCCTCCCAAAGGAACCTTCTCTACGCGGCGTGGAGCTCAAGTCCTTCGGTGAGCTGCAAAAACTTTTGGGAGCAAAAAGGCTGCCTGCCAAGAGGACGTCTACTTCACACTGACCTGGAAAATTGCTTAATGACTGCAACTGGGAGTCTTTGAACGAAGCAGTTACATGGACTTGTTGCTTAATGACCACTTTGCTCAACACCAAGATTCCCATCCCAAGCGTGGATGAAATTGGAGGTGCTGTTGCAGAATTACTTCCGCCATGAATGTGTGAAGGACAGGCATTTCTGTTATCCCTGCTATGCTACATTTTGCCCGATGCTGTCCTCATAGGAAATTTAACTGGTATTTATTCCTACTTTTGGATATGGAAACCTACGGACCTTACACCAAAGTAGGGGGGGAAAGGCATATTCATTGCCCACTACCATCCTCTTTAAAGACAACAAGACAATGCAAAAGACTTTTAAAGAAAAAGGAGTCCTCTTTTGTTTTTACACAGGAGAAGCACAGGATGCTTCTCATGGAGCAGTGTTCCCCAACCTTTCCTGGTTGATGGCCTGGCATGGGATGGGAGCAAGAGGAGATGATTTTGTTCCAGGGGCAGGCAGGCATGCAGGTGTGCACATCTTAATTTGTGGGAGGGACAGGCTGCGAGTGGGGCTGCGAGTGTGCCAGCCTATAGCCTATTCATAACTGGGCTATATGAGTGGTAACTCACATGGCCCAGTTGTGAATAGGCTATGCCCCACAGGTTGGGGACACCTATCATAGGGAACTTCTTGGAACTTTGAAGAAAGAAGGCTTATTGGGGGAAATTGTTTTTTTTAGGTTTGCCTGTTTTAATACATCATTATTTTAGGTTTATTTTATCAATAGTTTTAAGAAAATACACAACTTAAATGAAACCCCAAGAGTCGAGACCTACAGTTATTGAAATCCAGACATTGTCATTTAGATATCTGAATTATATATAATGCACTATAAACCTCTTCAATCAAGAGAAATATGCATTAGTCACAAAACGTCTGCAATGCAATAAATGATAATATATGGCTGAGCTGTAGTTTTTTACAGAACGTCCAGTAAGGACAAATTTCTACTGTAATTTTATAAAATATAACTTTTTGTCAATAAAGGTAACAAGGAATGAATTTACCAGATCCTCTCTGGCTTTAAATTATTATTTAGCATTAGATTGGAGATGCATAAATATAATCTGTTAAGAAGATTCTTTTCATCTATAAATTATGGATTGGCACTCCAGTTTTATATCCACAGAAACACTAGAGAAGAAATATTTTGGAATTGTCAGGAAAAATATTTTCCTGGAATTAGTAACATTATCTCATGTGCACTATAATTCGGTTATCCCAGCACCCAGTTAGATCCCACAGAGTTGGCCTATTGTGAGCCCCATCAGCTAAACAGTGTCAGCTGGTGGGTCCCCGAACTAAGGCCTTCTCTGTGGTGGCCCCGGCCCTCTGGAACCAGCTACCCATGGAGATCCGAACCATTCCTACTCTGTTGGCCTTCAGCAGAGCCACCAAGACCTGGTTCTGTCGGCAGGAGTGGAATTGATGACCCCCTGGAAGAGAGACTGTTGTATGACTGGTGATTGATTGATTTGTTGATTTTATCTATATAATTGTTTTAAATGTAGTTTTACTGTATTGTATTTTATCCTTGTAAGCCGCCTCAAGTTCCACTTGATCGGGGAAGAGGTGGGGTATAAATCTAATAAAATAAAATAAAATAAATCTCCCCTTTGATTGCAATAAAAAGCATACATGACCAAACATGTAATTCTAAGATGAGTATTTCAATCAATTTTTGCATGTCACCCAAGTACAATTACTGACAATGTGCAAATGTGTCCTGAAAAGGATTTGCACAAATGTTGCTCCTTGTGAATTATTTACATTAATCTCTTCAACTCCAAAAGCTCCTATTTCGTAAATAATTACAGCTGCAAGTAGTCCCTCTTTTTCTTTTCCTGTATTTTCTAAGTTTTTCACTGTAAGCAAATATTCATATTCAGGAAGGTTTTCTGTTCAAAAATAGATATTTGTTTCAGATTCCGTGCTTTAATACATAACAATTTTAGCAACAAATCAGCCACCAATTTGAAAGAATTATGGTACACAATATAAATACAAAGTGGAATAATGTCGCAATTTTTACTTATGCATGAGAAGAAAAACAGTAAAAGAATAAAGGAAAAATGTAAAACATGGTTCAAAGCCATTTGCACTTTCCCACCAGAACAGAGCAAAAATGAAAAACAAAACAAAGCAAAATAGAGAGATTTATACAACACTATTATCAACAATAAACAGCTACAGAACTTGGGAAGTCCAAGCATGGTAAGCATTTATGATCATGGCCTCCGAATAATAACAACAACAATAATAATAATAAATGAAAAGAGTATGATACAAAAAAAAGCAGTATCATTCATGAGAGCTGAAAAACTCTTAAGAGAGGAAAAAAATTGAAATCAAAATTAGAGCAGCCAATAGAGCAATGAGACTACAAATAATAATGAGAATAGTAATGTCTATGTTTGCCAGCCACATTGCATAAATTCAAGACAGCACAGTCACCTGTCTGCTTCCGCTTAACACAGGAGTGATGAGTTGGTCTAGTATGTTTGATAGCAGGTTTTAAAATGATTTTCCTGGAGGGAGAGTGAGCCTGAACTTCAGCTTTTTTAGAAAGTTCAGCTTTCTTATACACAGCTATAGACAAGAAAACAAGAGCATACAATCAGAAATAAAAAATTGTAAGTAGAAATATATTTCAACAAATCAACATATTGGCTGCGGGTACCGACTTAGCCATTTAACTCTGATTTGGGTGTACCAATGCTCTATACATGATTTATATCTAAGATATTAGGGCTTTCACCGATGCTGTCATCCTATCAATACACACCCCTTCCAAAATTACACCATCTTACTAAAAATGCACATATCATTTTAATAGGGTAGGAAAGCAAGCTCTTTCTATGCCAATCTGCACCCATGTCATTCTCATCCATTCCCCTGTCTGAACATCTCAGATAGCCTCAATGCTGGGCCAACTGTGAAGCTATATAAAGAAAGGAGCACTGACAATATTAAGTACCAGAACATCCTTGTGAGACCTTCAATTTTGAAGGCTCCTAACCTAGCTGTGGTTTGACTGATATGGTTTGATTCAGAGATTTGGACATTTACCTTGATTCAAATTAAATGAAGTCTTCTGGATGCCTACTGACAACTCTTTTTCTCTCTTTTTTAGTAAAGATGAGACTTGATAGTACTCACGTGGAAGCCGTGATAATTAATGAGATAGAAATACTTCTACGTGGATGCTCAGCACCAATATTATTAGGGTAGATAATTTGATGCTGACAATATTAATGAATCTTAGAAGATGAATTTCTATTTGTATGTTTATTTGCTATTACCACCAGCATAAAAGTGAAGCGATGGAAGTACTATGGATCATATGTACCATACTGTTAGCACAAATGTATGTCCTTAATGAAAAAGTATACAGATGAGCAACCCACAGTACAGCATAAAAGGAAAAAGAGCAAGTATTATATAAACCTTTTTTCCTTCTCACTTCATCTCTGGAGACTGTGCTAGGTTCCTTTTTAGCTATTTTTCTTTCAGGAGTAGAAATCCTGCCTCTCCCAGTTTTTAAAGGTTTTTCTTTTTTATGTTTATCAAGAGATGGTCTCCGCAATTCTCTCTCTGATTTCTCCTCTTTAGGAACAGTCTCTAACTGTTCTGTCATGATGCTCCTATCATCATCTGCAGGATCAGAGTAAATTATAACAAAAACAGGATTAGTTATTTGTACTTTGCTGGGATATAATCTTTTAAACAATTTGGTTGATTCATGCTGATAGTATTTTAACAACATTCATGACTGCACTATCATTAATTATTTTTAATTATTAATATAGTATATTGAAAGCAAAATGAATGAAAGAAAAAGCATAAGGCACACCTTGTGTATCCACCCATATGCTGTCGGTATCCAGGACGGAGTCATCTATTGTTGTTTCATCTTTATAATCGTCATATATTTCTGTCTTGTAATCAGTTACTGGGATTTCTTCCTGTTCAACTGAGCCAGGAGGTTCCAAAGATTTTTCTTCTGAGTCTGCTTCAACATGAGCAATAACCTCTGCCTCCATATCCAAGTCTTCAGTGCAGAAACCTTCTCTGCCTGTTTCAGCCTGTGCAGTTTCAGCAAAGCGAACACTGTGGGAATTGGCTTCTCCGTCATCAATGGTTGTCTGTACGATTGTAATGAAATCATCCTCAACTGTAACAACAGATTCTATTACTCCTTTGAGCTCAGCTATCTCCTCAGGGATAGCTTTACAGACGTCTTCACTGGGTCTCTCCAAGTCCTCTTCTTTACTAATTTGCTTACTGATTTCCTCTTCTTGATCTCTTTCCTCCTCTTGACCTTCCGCTTGCTTGATCTCCTCCTCTTCTTTTTGTGTAGTCTTTTCTTCATATTCATCATTCTTAATCGCTACTTCATGTTGTTCCACATGCTTAATGTCTTCATGTTGTTCCACATGCTTAATGTCTTCATGTTGTTCCACATGCTTAACGTCTTCATGTTGTTCCACATGCTTAACGTCTTCATGTTGTTCCACATGCTTAACGTCGTCATGTTGTTCCACATGCTTAACGTCTTCAAGTTGTTCCACATGCTTAATGTCTTCAAGTTGTTCCACATTTTCAATCTCTTTATCATGTTCTTCGCTGTGCTTGACTTCCTCTTTTGTTTGTTTTACTTCTTCCTCTTGTTCTTCCGTTTGCTTAATCTCTTCCTTTTGTTCTTCTTCCACTGTTTCTTTTGCTTTCTCATATTTTAAATCATGGGGTAACTGCTCAACATTCTCAGGGCCAATTATCACCACATTATCTACCTGATCTACTTTATGCTTTATTATGCTCTCCATTTGAGTTTCTGTTGTTTCTTCTTGAATAATTTGCGATCTACCTTTTTCTGTAGCAGTTTCTCCCAACGGCATCTGTGCTGCCTGTTCGCCCTCTAGTAAAGATGGGCTTTCTTGTTGTATTTTGTCCTCATGTGGCTTTGAAATTTCTCCAGACAATGCCTCTTGCAATTGACCATTATCTCCGCTTGATTCATATGATTCTTCTTTATCTACTGCTTCTTGGTGCACCAAATCAGGCTTAGCGCCTTTTTCTTTAATTTCAATTTCAGACAGTTTAGCTGCATCTTTCATATGATTAGATTCCAATTTTGCACATAGATCAGGTTCTTGATGTAATATAAAGAGGATCTTTTCTGGATCTTCTTTATTCTGCTCTGGAACTAATTCAGTGACACGACCTCCTAATTTACTCTGATATTCCTGTTCTACTTGCCGAGCAGCAGAATCCATATCATGTTTTATAGCATCATAGTCTGGTTTGCAGGACAATTCTGACTTATCTATATTTGCAGCAACATCAATGGCATTTTCCTCTTTCTTAATTAATGAAGAATCTTTTTCTGGCTTGACTAGAGCTTTATCATTAACATCTACTAGCTCTGAACCAAGCTTTATTTCAGTATCTTCAGGAAAAGTTATATCTTTAGCATCAGCTTGTTCCTCACTTTTTTCTAACACAGTATCTAATTTATCAATAGCTTTTCTCTCTTGCTCAAAGTCCTGCCCCCAAACTGTGGAGTCCTCAGAGACCTCTTTTTCTTCACAGGATCTCTCAGCTGCTGCCAACTTCACTTCTATCAATGAGAGATCTGTAACTAAGCCTCTCCTCATTTTCTCCTCATAGGAGCAACTTTCTCCTGCCAAATTGTCACTGTCCTGAACTGGAGATGGCAATGGTACTGTGTATTTGTTGAAAACACAGTAGCCTAAATCTTCTACTTGACTGTCAGCTTTTAGAGTCATGTGATTTTCATCAGTCATAAGCTGCTGGACTGCAGAGCTGTCCTCAACAACCACTTCCGAAGGAACAGATTTCCGTTGTGCTACCTCTGTATCTGCGCTCACAGATGCTACTCTTGACCTTGTGCCAGCTAAATCTAACATTTCAGGTAAGTCAGGAGCCATTACAGTCCCATTTTTGTAATAATCTTTAGCTAGGAAAGGCGATTCGTATAAAGGCTCCACCTGAATCTCTCCTGATTCTTTAAATTTGGAATCTTCTATCCCCTCTTCTTCTTCTTCTGCTTCTCCCTCTTCTTCTGCTTCTCCCTCTTCTTCTGCTTCTTCCCTTCTTTCTGTTGGGAAGTGGGGAACTTTTTCTACTGCTGGGGTGGTGGGGGGCAAGTAATCATCACCTTCATCTCCACTACCTGTATCTAAAATATCTGAACCTAAAGGTGAAAGATCATGAGCACGTCCAAAGTTAAATCCCAGTGCTATAGAATCTAAGCAGGACATTGGGAGATTAATTGACATACTTCTCTGTTCTATAGCGGATCTTCCACCAAGCCCTAAGCTCCTGCTGAGAGTTAAATCATCTTTATTTTTACTGTGGAGTTCTCTCTTATCTCCATACACATTTGGGTCAATAGTATACATTCTCTCTGGAGGAGAGCTAGGTTCCTTAGGATCATCTTCTGGGAAACTCTGCGCAAGGGTACTGTATCCAATTTCATGAGCAGGTGGACTGGGCTGCTGGTGGTCTTCTGACTGATAGTCATCAGTCTCCTTTTTAGATACAAGGGAATTTTTGTGGTAAGTATCATAAATCTGGTCTTTTGAATCACTCAGTTCATAGTAATCGTTGCCTTGCTGTACTTTATCACTCTTGATAACTTCATCTTTAAGAGTGGAAGTTTCAAAATATGTAGACATACCTGATTTATCTTCTTCTATCCTCATTTGGTGGGGATCTGAATCTGTAACAGGAAACAATTTACCTTTCCTTTCTTTTTCAGAATGTTTGTCATCCTGAGGCTCTTTATGTGCTTCAGATGGGGCTTTCTCTATTGTTTCATGCAATGCAGCAGTATCCAAACGCTCTTCATATTTTTCAGAAAAGAAATCTTTACTGAATTGGTCTGCCATGACCTCAGCACCATGTATTTTCTCATCTTTTTTAATATTCCATGTTGTTGATTCCCCAGTTATTCCCAAGTCTTCTGCTTTGTGTGCATCATATGCTTCTTTAGGATCAATGTCTTTACCTGTAACCTCTTTACCTGGAACAGTTGGTTTTTGGTCACACACAGCAAAAGGTTGATCATCCAATTCTCTGAGCTTCTGTTGAATGGACATGGAGTACCTCTCTTCATCACTTTCATCCTCAGTCATATCTTTTTCTTCTTCCCAAAGGGGAGCCCGGCTTGGAGTTTGTTCTACAATGGCTTGTGAGGCACTTGTAGCCACCACTGCCAAATCTTCTTCCTGTATTTTTATGTGCTCTTTGTTCATTGTTTGATCTTTTGAAAGGTCTTTGGTAATCTCTGTAATAGCAGACTTTTGTGTTGTTTTGCTACTCTCTTCTGGTTCAGATGTATGTCGAACACCTGGTAAGGTTTCAGGAAAAAAGGCACTTGTTACTGTGCCGATGTCCACTATAGATTCTGAGGGCAAAGAAGAACCAATGCTTCCAGGAGAGGTAAAGTCATTTTTTGTAACAGTCATCTGATCATCTTTAGATTCTAAGGGTGATGCTTCTGTTGCAGGTGCCTGGGTCTCTGTGGCCTTTTCATCTAGTGTACTTTTCTTGTGCAACTCTGTTGACAAATCTCTTTGCTTTTGAGGTGTGGAAGCATTCTCTTCTTTCTTTTGCAGAGTGGCATCCAAAGTTTCTCCCAACTGAGATGTCATCTCTTCTCCTGTGAGCTGTGTTTCTCTCATTTCTATAGTCTCTGTTTTTGCTGGCTGTGGAACTAAGGCATCTTGGACGGGGTGCTCACTAGGTTTACTTCCTTTCTCTTCTTCCTTGGTGCTCAAGGGTGTAGCTGGGAAAAGGCTCGTACCTTCCTGCCCGTGGATTTCCATCTTCGAGGCTGAAAGTAAATCTGTAGTTGTTGCATTGGATTTTAGAACAGTTTTACAGAAAGCATTTATAAAAGAGAAAAGTAGTTTATAGCATAATGCGGCATGGCAAAATCTTAAAAATATGGTTACATGCAACTAGAAAAGCTAATTAGAGATCTGTTTATTAATGTTTTACTCTCTCAGTGCACTATTAATAATCTTATATTGATAAACCTAGCTGTATTTTGTTAGATTTGTAACAATTATTAGATTAAAAATAAATCCAACTTCACCTTAGAAAACTTTACCATGCAATGAAGTTGAGATAAGATTCTGGAATATAACAAATATGAATATAATTATGTGTGTATATGTGAATGCATACATGTACTACATTTAAAACTCAAGGTCCTATATCCATATGATGACTTTTTTTTTTTTGGGTCTGGCCATATTATGGTAAAACTGAAATTGATTTCATATACCAATCAACTTTTCACATAAATTGGGGAATGAGGGGGATGCTTTTTAAATATTTTTTAAAAATTCTATTATAAAACTATTCTTGAGAAACACAAGATTCTGATAGAATGTTTATACCTGTAACTGTTTCATACAAAATCACTGTGCTGCAAGTCTGAAACATTGCTGAAAAATGGAGGATGAATATTTAACATTTAAAAATAATGGAATTCATTTATTATTCTGTGTGTATATTACACATAAATATTTATTGTACGACTACTGCAGGCTTTGAAGTGACTCAGAAGAAGTGTTCCATACTTCTCTCAACCCCAAGAACAATACCTCACTGTTATTCATTCAAGCATGCATATCTTTTCTTGGACTTTCATGACCTGAAGAAAATATAAATTAATTTTAATAAATCAAGTTCTTAAAGAAGTGCAACTTTAAAAGTATTTCTATAGTAACCACATCTTTTTGGGGGCTCAAATTGTATGGAAAAAGGCAACTGTGTCTTAATGAATAGGCATTGTATTTGCACTTGAGTGAGGTATAAAACAGTAATTCCAAATCATTTGAAGCAAACGCAACCCTAATTTATATAATAGTGCTTTTTCAAAACATTTCATGAAGTTCTCCCAAATCAATTATCGGGGCTGTGTGTGTGTGTGTGTGTGTGTCTATGTGTACAATACACACACACACATCAGGTTGTAATAATGGCTACCCATTTATACATATTTAAAGACCAGATCTGACCTTGGCATTACATTCTTAATTGTTTCAGTAGGAACCATTTCAGCACAGTATGCAGCAAAAGGCATATTTATTTTGAAAGAATTAAAAATATGCACATTTCTTCAGAATTACTGGCAAGCCCAGGGATCAATGAGGCATCTGAACTGGGCTGCAAAACATACAAATGTTAGTAGCATCCTTTTCAATGAATTTCTCCATTTGCAAAGCTGGTTAGCAAGTATGGGTTGTGAAATATATATATGAGTTATTGTCCAATACATCTGAGCAGCAAGATATTGGAAATGACTTTTCTAAAAGGAGAAAACTGGAGGAAAAACACTACCACTATTGGAAGGATTTCTCGTCTTTCTAATGTAATCTTCTGCCCTTGATTTATTTCCCAGAGAAATTGCATTTTGCAACACTGGAATTCTTTAATGATTTTGTAAACTCCTCAGACTCAGGATAAAGAACTGCAATAATAAACAGCATTCTGAAAGCACTGAAATAAAGCAGTTTAAAGCCACATGATATAATTCTTAGAATCAGTTCCACACTGGGAAATTGGCTTCGATATGCAGAGTAGCCTCCTGGGTCAGAACTGGAAAAAAATTCTTCCTCTAGCTGATGAACACCTGAGATAAATGGCTTGATGGAGGGCAATGTCCAGTCCAGAATTCTGTCTCCAACAATGATTGACTAGATACCTCTGGAAGTGTGATGATGAACCATGAACCATCTTTAAGTCTGGCAGTTTTGACTGCTATATTGTAATAGTCCTTGAACAATCTATCCTCAATGAACAGATTTAATTTTAAAAAATGCAGTTAGAATCAATGAGTGTGAAAATGAAAATGGTGTGCTGTGTGAAGAATTATACCTGCGTAATTTGTATAGTAAAACCCATTAATTTCTGTGAATTTTATAAGGTAGTGGAGGAAACAGACCAGCTCCCTGATGAATCATAATGCCTAGCTTCCCAACAGTTATTAAAAAAAGATAGACAGCTTCTTATCCCTCTGGAAGCTGAGCTTCAAAACAAAAATATATTGCTAATGGTTGGAAAGAAAGCTGGTGGCTACTTTTTATCAGTGGATGGACAGTTCTACAAAAGACTAAAAAAAAGACATACATATATTGCCTGGAAGAAAAAAAAAGAAAAACATTTTTGCTTGCTTTGTTTTGAATCTTCCATAATGGGAAACAATTTCTGCCTTAGGAAAAAAAAACAATTTAGAAATCTATGATTCAATGATAATAGATGGAACGCCTGAGCAAAGCATTCATAAAGAAGTAATTCATAAAGTATGCTGGTGCAGGTAAAATACCCTCCTTTGCTTTAAAGTACAGTAGTTGCATTATTTGGGAAGCTGTCATGATTGCTTCAACGGGTGCCTCTAGTTCTCTGCACCTACATGTATATCTGTTAGGGCTGCTAGGGAAAAAGAGCTATGCAGGCATATGAAGGTAGAAAGATCTAGGGACAGTCTTCAAAGCAGCCATGAGAGCTTTCCAGAGGACAGCTAGTTCAAAGCTCAGTGCTTTGCTTGCACTATTGTCCTTTCAAATATGCTCTTTCAAATGCTCTGCACAGGGCATTTTTCTGACCCCAAAACACATGGTAGGAGAAAGCATTGGATCTTTGTTATTTACATTTCCCATAGACTTCATTGCTTCCAAGATGAAAAATTCAGCATCCAAAATATCCCAGGATCAATCCTTGTCTCCTGCAGAAACAGCTGGGAAAGATTCATAACTAAAAACCCAGAGAATTTGTGCCAGGTGGGCATTCTTGATGTTTGCCAATTCCTTTTTCCAAATTAAAATACACGCATTAGATTGAGAGTGAGAGATAAGATGACATGTAGCAAAGTGACAGCCTCCTATCTTAATTTTCAAGGTTCTGCTTGGTTTCTAATGGCCCCAAAACCTAGGCCTATGTTTGAATTACTTCAACTGTTTTTGTTAAGTTCATCTCTCTCTCTCTCTCTCTCTCTCTCTCTCTCCCCCCTTCCCCCTCTTTCTCTTTGTGTAAACACCCACCATAGCCTTACACAATGTTGTAAACATATGATAGACACTGGATATTCCTATGTTTTGTTATCCTATTTCCTATTTTTTTTAATTATTATACCTTTCATTAAAGGTTGATTTTTTCAGTGAACGTTCTACTATACTTCATTCCAACCATTAATTCTTTCCTAGGAAAATTACAAACAATTTAGATCATATAAGTGACTGAGGCAAATTGACTCAAAAATATTCTATTGAATGGACTCACAAAGATAAGCTAATCTGTTTTCTAGTTTACCAAGTCTGCTTGGGATCCTATCATCTTCCACAATTAATTTGAAATTCTCCCTTGCTTTAAGGGAAAAAATGAATTAACTAAATTCATTTAATGCACGTGAAAATGAATGCCATTTGTACAATTTCTTCCTGTCTGATTTAGTGTCTACTCAGTAAAATAACTTACTCTCAATTGTTTTATTGTAGGTTTCATTAGATAAGTCACTTTTGAAACAAATGATGTGAAGATTCATCAATGACTAGAATCTTTCATTTTTTTAAAAATGTTAAAATATAACATTGGTCAAATACCTATGGAGGGGAAAGGTAAACAAGGAAAAGTCATGTGGAAGAAGAGAACATTAATCCTTTCCAGTGCTGGAGTCTCAAAGCAAACTATCCTGATCACATAATTCTCATTACTTGAGATTATGTTCATTTATGTTCCCTATCATAACTAGCTCAGTTTACCTGTTTGTTGATATAGACAAGGGATGATGAATCCTTAGTGAAGTAAGAAGAAGCAAAGTTAGTTCTGTAACAGTTGTAGCTGTTGTGATATATGTTCAGCTATGAGACTCTTAATTAGACTTCCCACAAGCATTCCTTGATTGAAAATTAGGTTTAACCAGTGCACAATTATTTGTTCAAGGGCTTGTGTTATTACGTGCAGAGAAATGTGAATATATATCTAGAACACATTTAATCTGGTTTATTAAGAATAAGCAATATAAGTCAATGAAAATTTATGAGCTTTATATTTAGTCTTTCACTATAATATCCAATATGATTCATGTGAATTTTCTTCTCACACTGGGACTTCCACTCAGATAAACAGCTGGAAAGAAGGATAAAACAGATGCAAACTCAAAATCCTGGCAATGGCAAACAAGTGTTATGATGGGCTGCAATGAATGGTAAAGATATAATATAAGCAGTAATAGCCTTAGGGAAATTGAGGCAGAATGTATTGAAGCATAAGCAAAGGTAGATTGCACAGCACAAACAAACTTTACAAAGTAAGCATTTTACGCCATAGTCAGGGTTAATCAGTTTGCTTCTTGAAATGAAAAACAGATGAACCTCCGTACCAAAATGAAATGAAATATATATAAAGAGAAAAACACAAATATCAGCAATGTGACTGGCAAACACATCTGCAACAAGGAGGGACAAAGGATGGCATATCAGGTTGGCTGCACTGCAAATGGCATCATGACTAGAAAAAACTCCCTAAAAAGTCAGGAAACTACTGCAGTGGTGGGAAACCATGTCATCATACAGCCTTTGGCTTGCCATGTGCACACCCTTCAAGCATAACAACAAGAGCATTAACCATGAGGACAAATCAATAGGAAGGAAGGAAAGAATGGAGGGGGGGGGACTGAAGAGCAGCTCCTATGCAGCCAAGGCATGCAAGTCCCTAATTCAGGCATACCTTCCTCACCGGAGGAAGGCAGTTTTGCTTTTGAGGTTTCCTTTCCCATGAGGATTACATTTTCCTCATTGTGATCCACTTGATCTTCAGGAAGGGAATCCTGCTGGGCCTCTGAGAAACCCCCTGTTTGTTCCAAAGGCTCAGCAGGCTCACTTCTTTTCTCATACTTCTCATCAAGGGGAGCCTTGGGTTTGGGGTCATCAGCCATGGGACCTTTGACTGTTTCTTCTTCCTCTTCTTCTTCTTCTTTGGGGAGCAGGAAGGAGAAGGAAAGTATGGAAAAATGAGGCAACAGCTTTAAGATTAACAGATATTATATGGACTATACACGTATTAAACATTGACGTATGGAAGCTTTATATTCATGTTTACCTTTTTCAAGTACTATAAAATTGACACGCACTGCTTTTTTAAAAAATGGCTTAATTTCTATGGCTCGCAATACCTTAACATACTACTTTTCTACCTTAAAAAGTATGGTCTAAGTTCAGCCTTGTTGTTCCAACAGCCAAACTACAATTTGTTGTCTCGTCCCTCTCTGTTTCTCTTCCCCTTTCTCTGATAAAGCTAGTTGTGATTTATGGTTACATCTAAATTTATTTAACTGTATAGTTACTGATGATTCTAATTCATTTTTCGAATCAAAGATCAAAACCACTTGATCATTCTGGTTTAGAAGCTACCCAAGTTAAAATAACCTGGAACTATAGTATTCATTTTGTATTGGTAAATGGGGAAGAAACGTTGCAGAATAGCCCCAAATGCTAAGAACATTTTGATACAATGTAGAGAACTAAACAAAGCATTTGTTTTCAAGTAAAAAAGGCAGAACTGAAAATGACTTGTGATTTCCTAGTGGATATGGTTACTGAAAAAATATGGGTTCCAAAACTATCTTTTAGAAATGAAAGTATTGTAATCGTAGAACTGGCTAACACATGAAATGAGCCAGGATTCAAAACAGGACATCATCAGCTGTACCTGTTCTCGATATTTTCCACAGAGAAAATGATGAGGAATACTTCAAAAGCCTGTTATGATGTGAGATGAAGGTAGGAAAGCCAGATACCTCTGTTCCTGCTCTACTGAGATTCAAATGTTGTAAAAAATACAGTGGGTGGGCCTTAGCAAGCCTAGGGTATTCTTTCAATCTTGTCATGGGCAATAAAGTAACAGAAGTCGGTTCTTGAGGGAAGATTTTATATAATTATGACCATTTTAATATTGTTGGATATTTCAACCCTTTTATTTTAGGTGTGTGTGTTCTATAATTTAGAAGCAGTAATTGGCATTAAGATATAGCCATATTTGTATTATAGACGATGTCCTTTATTTTTTCTATTTTTATTTTATTCTTTTCATATTTACATATAAAATATTGTTTTGAATTAGCTAGGTTTTTTTATCCATAGCCTTATTTGAATTGCACCCATATTTTCTATGTTTTGTATTACCTCTTTATTCTTACTTGTAGCTTTTAAGAAAATTACAAAATTTATTTTAAAAAATAAGTAAGGAGATTTTTAAAAAGCGTACATTTTTGTATGAAAATTTTCTTTAAAAATGGTACTGCATAGAGAGATTGCTTTATTTTCCTGGTAGTTTTCTGTAAAAGTCTACTCCCGTCACATGAGATACTGAATGACATAGAGGCAAGGCTAAATGCACAGCTGAGTATAATCAGGCTATTGTTCCTTGGAAATATACTATTTGGGATAATATTTCAATTTTAAGGAGTGTTAGCTTTAGTTCAAGAGGCTTAGAAAATTAATTTCAAACAAATATTCAAAAAAGAATTCGCAGGACTTTTTTTTTTTGAAGATTATTTAATATAATGCAAGTATAAAGACACGGCCTTTGAAGAGACTGCCTCTCTCTTTTTCTCTGTTTTTCATATTCTTGGGGACCAAATAACGAAATGTTTGTTGCAATGTCAGGATCCAAAGCCCGCCCCTTTTGTACCTGCATTGTGATATCTCATTTATATGCAAGAGGCGGAGTTTGCATTACAACATCATGATGCGCATTTTGGCTTTTGACAAAAGGCAGATTCAGCAGGCATCTCTGAGTAACTCTCCAGCTTTGGGTCACCTGATCTTTAGAGCCAATTAAACAAACAAGTCTATTAGCCAGAGTACATTTTTTGTGAGATCAGTCATAAGTAATATGTGGTTATGTGACATATCGGGACTTTCCCCCCACTTCACTAAACTGGGTGGGGGTGGGGCCAGCACATGACACATCCAGCCCACAGGCCGCGAGTTTGACACCCCTGCTCAAGAGGCAACTTATATTTGACTGGTAAGTTGAAGGAGGGAAAGATATATGTCATAACCCTTCAGCCCCTAGATAAGGGAGAGCTGTTTGTCATGGCACAATACCCAGCAGGATTATATCTAGTTTAATGAAATAAGTATTATTTTAAATTAGCCGCCTCGAGTTCCCCTTGACCGGGGAAGACAGGCGGGGTATAAATCTAATAAATTAATTAAATGTTTCAGAATAACTGCCAGTTATTAGCCTGAAAGCAATGTATGGGATATTTAAACTATGATTCTGGTTTCTATTGAAGTTTTAAAACCAGTCAATCATTTCTAATATTTCAAGATCTTTACCTGGAGTGTACCTGAAGAAAACTATTATAAAAAACAATTACATGCTTATTTTTAAACCTCGGTATTACTGTGTGTTTGGTCTATGATACAAACATATAACCTCCTAATACCAGCTATATGGGGAGAGAAGAGAATTTAATTGTTTTATACCTGCTTTATCCACTATTGTCCATTATCTTTTGTTAAAATGATCAAAAAGAGAATGGAAACTTTCAGCATGCCTGTTCCATGAAAACATTTCACATTATTAAAATGGTGCTTTGGCATGAATTACGTTTGTTCTGGCACCATAGTTATTAGGATAGTAGCTGAATAGCAAATAATTTTACAAAAGAATATTTAATTTAATTGCTATTAGAGACTACTGAATTAAACAATTGAATAAAGCTAATTTCTGGTGGAGAGAAAACAATTAAAATGTCTTCTAGTTACAGTTAATACTTTTGAAAATGTAGTTCTTAACTTGCAACTCACCCTTTGATTTCAAATTTTTATTCAAAGACATATATGCTTAAAATAAAACTCTTTTATTCAACTTATTTATTTCTCAGTTAGCCTCATAGAGTGCATTAAAGACAAAACGATAGATTGCCTGTGGATCTCTCTGCCTAACTCTGTTTGACTAAATGGATCAGCCACCATTCAGGAAATCTTGCCAACTGAAATCTAAACCCAATAATGTCTATATTCAACTTAGTTCTATTAAAATTGTATTAAGTGCCTTACTCCCCCCAGCAGTACAAACATACCCACTTTTTTGTATAGATAGATGAACTAAGCTATGAAAGTAGAACAGCTGCAGGCCCTGCTTAATTAGATCCAAAAGAGATCTGACTCATTCCCTCCCTTTCTTTTGGTAGGATAGCCACAAGATGAACTACACTTGAATTGTAGAGGAAGAAAAAAAAAGCTGGGTCCAAGTCTACATGGTTTTTGGGCCTTAAATGTATCCCTCGGAGCCCTTCCAAAAATGGTCACTGTGGTGTAACTTTTAATGAGACCAAATTGGAAGACTACTAAATACATGGGTAATCATTATCAATACTAAACTGATGTATTTTTTAATTATATTGGAACTTAAATACCGTTAAATCATACATAACTTTTCCTTTACTTTGCCCATATTTTCATTTCCTTATTACAGTATCATTGCATGCATTTAGTTTTTGCATATGTGTTTTGCATATATGTTGCATATATCAACAGAGTGTATAAATCACATGCATCTCTATACTTTTCTCAATGACAGCCTCACCTAATGTTTTTCTTACAGCCATCTTCTGAGCTAAGTTGAACTGAAAGAAACTGCCTGAAGCAAAGTCATCCAGCAAGTTTTGAAACTGATCAGGGCTTAAACTTGGGTCTTTTTAGATGCAATCTAACACCAGAGCCTTTACTTCCTTGATGCTTTTTTGCCCTGGTTCCACAGACTTAGGAGAGCCCAGGATGCCACTAAAAGTCCAATTTGATTTTTTGGCCTGGGAAAAAGAGTGATTTTCAACTCTACTCTGCGCAAACAAGTGAAAAGGTAGGCATTACTATTTGCATCCCACTGAAGCTGCCCACTAGCCATATATTGTGGTTTGCTACCTGAAAGGCATATCCAACTCTGGTGAACTAAATAAATGGGATGTTTACAAAGTCTCCAGGTTTCTACCATATGTGGTTCTGACTACTTTTCCGAATTTTCCATGCCTTGCTTTGCTTATTTTGTTACTTAATATCAATGCAATGGCTTCACATTTGGTGACTCTAATTTATTCATTTACTAAATAAACAAGGATTCTAAAGAAAGATAAGGATAGTTGAAATGTATTGTATTAAATGAATTTAAAACATGAAATATGATTAAGTGTGATTTTATATGTCTTTTAATGTTTGATTGGTGGTCAAGAGTTGGTGGAAAGATGGGCATACTGTGGACTAACCCAGGGCATAGAAATGAACTTGTATTAATGTCTGGGTTGCTTGAGTAGTTACTGGGAGGCCACTAGCTGAACATGGTTCACTACTGATACATGCCTTTTAATCTTAATTTAATTTTAATTTAAAATAGATCCAGGGAACTACAGACATATCAGCCTGACCTCAATACCTGGGAAGATTCTGGAAAAGATTATCAAAAACTAATCAGCGAACACCTAGAGGCAAACAAAGTAATAACCAAAAGCCAACATGGGTTTGTCAAAAACAGATCATGCCAGACAAATCTTATTGCATTATTTAACAAAGTGACAAAACTAGTAGACCATAGGAATGCTGTGGATATAATTTACTTGGATTTCAGCAAGCATTTGACAAAGTAGACCATAATTTATAAGATAGAAAAATTTGAGTTAGACAACATTACCACCAGTTGGATTTGTAACTCTCTGACCAATCACACTCAATTAGTAGTCCTCAATGGAACTGCATCTCCATGGTGTCGGACTGCATACCGTCATACCAGGAAGTGGGATAATGGAAACGGAGATTGGGATTGGATAGTTGGGGTCATGTGGGTGTGGTTTGATTATGCTATTGGTGGGAAGTAGTTTAAAACACAGACAGCAATTGTTAGCCACAGACCTTGTTTTTGATTTATCTAAACCTGTTGGAGACCATGGCTTGTACACCAAATAAAACACAGTTCGAGGGAGAAGGCTTGCCTCTGCTTGACTAGTTCTGGCTGACAAACAGCGTTCAGCTTTACAGGAAAAAACAAGGTGCAGACCCATTAAGGAATACATAGCCGAATTCTGGACTTTGGCATCTGTTTTACGGAAATGGCCGGAGGCACTATTGGCCCTCTAATCTGCAATCAAGGCCGATGTTCAGGTGTTTCCGCTGTAATATGCCCAGTCATAGGGCCAATGAGTGTCCACAGGGACGAACACCACAAACAGTACCCTGAGCCATTCCATGGTCAGTCACCCCTCCTGCTTCAGGGGAGAAGTTGAAGATGGAAAAGTCAAGGGTTCTCAGTCACTCAAACCTCGGCAGCTCAGAAGCTACAGATGGTGGCTATGATCTGTCTTCAACTGTGGCAGGTCTTTCCATAACATCAGCTGATATGACTGACAGCAAGGATTTATTTATTTATTTATTCGATTTTTATCCCGCCTCTCTTCCCCCAATGGGGAACTCGAGGCGGCGTACAACATAA